>JAQIWK010000838.1:0-13095 GCA_034695265.1 Dissorhina ornata | reverse complement strand
AGAGAGAGAGAGAGAGAGAGAGAGAGAGAGAGAGAGAGAGAGAGAGAGACAGAGAGAAATACATTGGATTACAAAATGAGATACTTTTTAACATAAAAGGCACTGACAGTCCGTGTAATGGTTTTTATATCAAACGCACATTTTTTTCTATAACAATATTTTAACGAGCATTTCATAAGTCGTACGGATTATAACTAAATATAATATATAATTTAAATGCATTTGTTGTGTGCATTTGCTTTGTTTGTCATGAATAATATATTATTCAAGCAAAATAAAACATTGCAATTAATTCATATCAATTAAATTCAAATGAAACTACAAAACAAAAAACAAAACATAAGTATATTTCAAGTATTAATACAATTATTATATAAATTTTCATAATAATTTGTATGTAAATAATGATTGATATATTTATCATTTAAAAAATGTCAAAGTTAATATCTATTTAAAATCTAGTAAATAAAAGGCTTAAACTTTATTCTTGAACGTCAATAACAACTTCACTGTGTTGTTTGAATTTTATAAAGTATTTGTTTATTGAAATAAAATTTTTAACAAATAAATAACAATATTTTTATAACATTTATATGTAAACCTAAATCCAAAATCATTGATGAAAAGTCGCTAAAAAATTATATATTTTTTCGCATCAAACGATTCAATTGATTATTTTCAAAAAACCTGATTTTAAAAACTTTTATAGCATGTGTGAAATGAGTTTATTTAAATAAATATTATATATATATTTTTGAAAGTTATTCGCTATTGAAATTATTTATATTACAAAATTATTTACACAATAATATTATTCAAAAATAAATAAATAAATAAAAATATCTGAAAAATTTCATAGCAAAGTGAAAGTATATGTATAATAATAAATAGCGAGATATTCCTACACTTTTATATAGTGTATATTCATAGGACAGGCGCTCTCTAAGCCATGATATAACACAATTGAATTCATCATAAATTGAATCATGAATTTATATATAAATAAATCGATATTATTGTTCACCAAAAATAAATATATCCCATAATAAGTGAACGGTTTTGCGTTCAAAACAATTTCTATTACACTATAAAACCCAATAATGACAATCAATACCTCTTATAAAATAACAACAAAAATTGGCTAAAAATATATATTAGCATTAAAATTACATCACATCACATGTAAAACACAAAATAAAATATCTAATTATCAATTTATTTTAAAAACATAAATCACATCAAAATGTTATTAAAATTAATTGTTATTTAAAGTTAAGTCATTGTATATAAATATATTATATTTTTATACATTAAAATTATAAATTACAAAATTTTTCAAACTCCAAGATAACGGTACAGCCATTCAACTAATCATTAAACAAAATTAAATAATATTTTAAAACTCATTACACAATTTTTATATAAAAAGCATTAAATAGTTAAAAATACTAATTAATAATTACAATTAGAATACTTTGTCGTCGAGAGTGGTATGCAATCAATAAAAATAGATTTGTATGTAATGTTTGAAAATACTTTTTGATACTATTATATTAAGACATAAAAAACAATATTTATTTTCCTAAACCCGTACTCTTTTTTATTACACAAAATTTTATTTGGTATTCATAAACATCATTGAAATACATATACCAATTGTGCAATTGTGTTTAATAAAATTGTACAAATTGTACCAGAATATCTATATATTTTACAATACATGTAAATAAATAAATAAATAATAAAATTGATAGAAAATTTTTGAATTCACATATAGTTTTGGTAAATATATTTCAACAATGTTTGGCTAAATGTGTGGACATTTCGACAAATATATTGACATTAAACGTCACAATAAAATAAATGCTTTTATTAAATATTTAAAAGTATTATCTCAACAACAGAAAAAAAAAGAAATCTCAATAAATAAAATAATAAAATCAAATAAAATTTTTAGGTAATATCGCAACGAATAGAGAAATCATACAAATAAATAATGACAAAGATTTTCAAAAAATAGTTAATAACTTTTTTTTATATAATAAAATATAATAGTGTCTAAAAATGTTTGTAACGATATAACGAAGAGTACACACATATGATATGTTAGGAGCAAATGATGTCAAAAATGTATTGCAAAACACATAACATAAGTAGAAATATAATGAGAGACAGAAAGACCAGCGAACCAGCGATTCTTGAGCTTTCATACAACGATGGCAACCAATACTACATCCAATACCATATAACATATCCATTGAATACACGCAATATACAAGCCTTTTGTATATTACCTTCACGTTCATAAAATCAATCACTCTTTCAGTTCAATTCCTCCTCCTTTTTCATCATAACGTAAGAGTAGACCCAAACGGCCGTTACAATAGACTTTGTTTTTGTCTTATATTTGTTTTCTTTGTGTTCACACCATCGCAATCACAACACTCTCTCTCTCTAAGCCGTAATAATAACTGTTAAGCCGGTTATTACCCAAAAACGATAAGTTGACTTAATGTTAGCCAAAACACCCCAACAAAACTCAATCATAACTCTTTGTCATATTGTCCATCAAAATCATAGATAAAACAAATAAATGACTTTTTAAAAGATAAATATGTCTTGTATTTGTGTTTGTTTTTCAATCGTCTTTAATATCTGTATCCATCATTAAAGGTGTAAAAAAAACTTATATTTATATATTTACGCCTAAATATATTGAATTGACTGGAGGTTTAAGAGTAATAAAATTGAATTCACAAAAGAGTAATAAAATTTGAAGCAAAAGATGTATGCAAAACGATGATAACAAGTAAATAAAAAAATATAATAATAATTTCCAATATTTGGTATAAAAAGTACTTCAAAAAAGTCTTTAATATGAAACCTATCATTGAAAGCAATTTATTTTTTGTTGTTTATTCTCATACACATTGAAGAGTCTGTTTTTTATGTCTCATTCAAAATATGCTTTGAAAATGGCTTACATTAGTAACGAGAAAAAAACTAATAATAAATGATATAAAGCAAAAGGACGGTCTTCTTTCTCTCTATAGTTATCTTTCATATAAATATGTTTTGATTTGATTTTACTTTTTCTTATATTATTATACTTATTAATGATATCCTATTAAATAACATGAAAAATCACAATTTGTTTGTTACTTTTTATGTTACTCTAAATTCTGTCTCAATATTATTACTACTGTATTAAGAGACTACTGTAGTATTAGGTTAAGTACAGATATTTTTTGGTTAAAGGTTTTAGTTTTTTTTACTTTTAAAAAATGTTTGTTGAGTTACAAAAAACTTTATTTTAAGTTTAATCGTAAAAATATATGTGAAGTAATTCGGAATTATTTTTATTTATTATATTTATTCTCTCTCTCTCTCTCTCTCTCTCTCTCTCTCTCTCTCTCTAAATTACATTCTTGTAATTGAATTCAATATTATTTTATTACTTATTTTTCTCTCAAAATTGATCCAAAAATAAAAGAAAATTGTGTTGAATTACAACTATTTAATGTAATTTGCGTTCATTTTCAAGAGCTTTAATATTTTCTCGTATTACATTAGATCGAAACAAAAGTTTCATTTTTAGCAAAATAAAGAAAAGTAAACTTAAACTCAAAAAAACAAACGATTATTTCTCATCAAAACTATTGGGATTTGAAAGCAAATGAGAAATACAATAATTAGATTCATAATAAAAGCCATAATTATGAGAGAATATTAAGACTTTCATTACTAATGTATGAATTAAGTCGTTATAATATTTATGAAATAATAATAATAATACTGTTGGAGTAATTTTATATACAAATATACTTTATCCAGTCTTGTAACACTTAAATCAATAAAAAAAAATACTAGTATTTATTTTAATTATTACATCACATTGTGTGATGTATTGAGAAATCAACTAAAATGTCAGATAATTGACAAAAAAAATGTATGAATTTGTTTTGACGTTGAGTTGGACCTCAAAGTATGGCTCAATAGAGTCTGAGATGAAAAGAAAAGCCAACTTTTATTGATCTAATCTATCGTTTCCTCCGGAGAGAGGAATTATTTTCAACAAATCCACTAAAGTATCAAAAGTATGCTTCGCTATCATCAATGTATCGCGTTTTTAGACTTATTTGGATTTTAAGATTATGTCATCAACTGTTAGAAAATCGAGAATACATTGTCTTTAATAATATATTTAATTCAAATACAACCGTATTATTAAGCACTCAACGATTGGCCAAAAATGCCCTAAACAACCAAATAGATGTTGAGATATAACGTATAATAAGATTCAAAATACTAAAGTGATTACTGAATAAAAGTGATGAACAATTGTTTGGACATATAATTCACGTAAAGGCGGTTTGGTTTGAGTTTCCATAGAGAGAAACCCAATCAAAAGTATAATCCACTCAAAAAGGTATTGTAAAGTTTCCATTCATTGACTGCCAATAAATACGTATATATTTTCGGTCAGAGAGAGAGAGAGAGAGAGAGAGAGAGAGAGAGAGAGATCTTTAATAATAATGACATTTCCTTGTAGTTGACAACAATTGACAAAACGATAGTTACTTAATCCATACCTTTTTTAATTAATTAAAGATTATTTTTAAATAATTTTTTTTGTATACAGAATATGAAAGCAAAAAATATAGTTAATTTTCTTTTTGAAGTATTAAAAAATATATACACAAAAAAAAGAAGAAGATTAATACAATGTGTAAAAATGTAAAGATATTGAAAGTTTTTTCAAATAAAAAAAATCTCAGAATATATTCTGTTAAGAATGAGATCCAAAACATACACAACATGTAGAATGATAACTACCAGAGCTTTATATATAAATAAAGTTTTATACGAAAAATATAATTCATTGAATGGAAACTATAATCTCTTTTATATTCATTGTTATTCAACAAAAAAAAAGAGCTGATTTTGAACTCAATATATAAATCAATCTTCAAGAATAAGATGCAATACTTTGATTGTATTTTATATTTATTATAAGCTCTTAAAAAGTCTTTAAATATAAGAAAGGCTATGCATTTGGACACTAAATTAGCATTTTATAGGAGTTTTGTTTGCATTTCAATTGCAGTGTTTTTAGCTGCAAATAAGATAAGAGCCGTTGTTGTTACTGTTGTTGTGTGACATTTATGATCAACAAAAAATAATATGACATCTGAGAGACAAAGTCTATTGTATTTCCCAAATGGTATCTCCAAACTATACAATGGCTTTCAATAACGTTATAATAAGAATCGGTTTCGGATCAGAACTACAACACACAACACACTCTGTTATTGCAATTCTCTATGTATTTCTCTTTACAAATCCTATTCACTTTCACTATATTATATAATTTTATCAATAGTTTAGTTCAACATAAACCTAATATTGCCGGCTGTACTCTAAAGCACAACCAAAAACACACACACAATCATTGACTCAATTTTCTTCTGTCTTTTTTCCAAATGAAAAAATTCTTCCGTTTCTATCGCTTCTTCGGTAACAATATTTGTCTCTTATATCACATAAAACTCATTGATTTATTCAATTCATCACAACTTCAGTGATAATAAAACACAAAATATTTGTAATTATAAAAAATAGACCAAATATTTACTTAATAGATAACAAAGTAGTTTATTAACTTAACCTTTACTTCAATTCTTTATTTTTAAAAAATTAAAAGAAATATCTATTCAAAAAAAATCTACATAAAAATATTAAAAAATTAAATATTATTAAAAAACAAAATAAATATTTAATAAAATCAAAAGAATATTGATTATAAAACATAAAACACTATACAATTATTTAAGTAAAAAATAAATAAATAAAATAAAAACAATATTATTTATACATTATATTCGGCAAAGTCTTACAAATATTATAAAGAAAGATAACATTTATCAATACATAAGAATAATGTAAAGACAATTCATGAGCTTGGATAGTTTCACACAATACACTATTACTATAACTATAGACTACTACTACTAAAAACACGACTACTATATTAAATATATATCTAAAATGGTTGTGATATTCTGATGGTTCTGTGCTCTTCACTAATAATTCAAACAAAAATGTCATAAATTGTGAATCCATTCGATATATCACTCCAACAATAGATATAAATAATAATATTCAGCTGTATTTTTGGGTCCAAATGAAGCACACAAAACAAAAAATATATACTTTCCAAACAATCGTTGCATAAATTGTTTGCCAAAATGCATTGAATTTAAATAAATTACAAACTAATTAATGCTTAAAACATGTACTAAACTGACATGACGTGACAAACACAAACAGCAATACAATAAGTCATTTAAATAAATATATATATATTTGAAAGTCCGGCTGAATATTGAGAGTAAAATAAAACAGTTGTTTATTATTGGACTGTCAAAACATTTGGTAGAGCACGCAGTGTTCACTACTTTTATATTTATCTTTGATTATTGTTTTATAATTTACAATAAAAACTTAACACACAATTGGATATCAAATAAATTAATATTCAACTCTTTATATAAGTGGATATTCAAAATTAAACAGAAAATAACAATTCATTTTAGATATCCATATATTAGAGTAGAGACCCTCTCGTCGACTAAAATTACTTGAACTCAAAAATTAATTCAATGAAGAGTTGCGTTGTTAAGACTTATTACATAAATAGATGGTTACAAAGTATACTCAATTTCTTCGCCAAATTAATTAAATGCCTTTCAATGAGATTCTGTTTGTCAAACAAAATGCTAGTTTTGATAGTAATCTCTCTCCAAATAGTATCCATAAACTAGGGTTTCACTAGAAATTCATTTAAATTGAAATTTTGTAATAAAAGTGCAAAAATATTCATTGCTTTTGATACCCGGAGTTTTTACGTGTGTTTTGTCAAAAAAATAGATTAAAGTCTTATAATACACAGTATTGCATAAAATTTAAATAAATATATCGATTAACTTATTAATGATTTTATTTTGTTTTGTCGGCAAATTTTTTCATTCAAATATACAAAATCTGTAAACTTATGTAAGTTCGGGGAGAACTCTGGGAAAACCTGATTAAAAATGGATTAATCGCCAGAAAAATGAATTAATGAATTGAGTCAACAAATGAATTATTATTTGAGTCAAACATTAAATCGATTGGAAAACAGCTTTTCGTGAACTAAATATTGACAAAAAGAGAGACAAATTAAGAAAATAGGCGAACAATTTATTGCGTTAAATGTCAAACTCCAACATTAAATCATTTAAATGGTTTTGTCTCCAAGTTTTAAGACTTTATATATATAAAAAACAAATGAAAAAATGTTAAAAACATTTCTTTAAAAAAATACCATAAAACGATTGAATTCTTTGTTATGGATTTTAAAATCAAAACCATTTTCTTTTTACAACAAAAAAAAACTCAATATTTATTTGAATTTTAATAACAATTTCTATAAAATGAGTCGAAATGACAATATTTATTGCATTTTTTGACCAAAACTTTTTTGTTTGTTTGTCTGAAACCGTTAGTGAAAAGTGAATAAACGGTGCAATAAATGGTTTTGGTTTTTATGTGTGAATCGATTTATGCTGTGAAGAGTGGAGTTCCACAAACACTTCCCACAGAAATCTTAGTCTTCAAAATATATATACAAAGTTTTTCGAGATATCGATAAACATTACATTCAAAGCAATTGCATTGAATGTCTTTTTGAACACAAATGAAATGCAATTTAATATCATATCCATTATATACAAACCCATTCATATAAAAAAAAATAGGAAACTCAAAGATTCATAAAAAAAAGTATAACTAATATTTCATTACTCTATTCGGGAAATAAAACAGATATTCAAAAACAACAAAAAACAAATACTCAAAGACATTAATCATTAATATAATTTCACTAAAGATAACAATCAATTTGTGGCTCAAAAAAAGTGTCTTAAATTATGCATTCAATTGTATTAAACGCTAATTTCTATAATATATTTATTATCGATTTATGAATTGCTATTTATATTAACCGTAATATACTATACAGACTTATATACTATATACAGTTATTATACAGTTATGTTTGTGAATATAGTAAACCTATTACCTATTCATTTGCCATATAAAAACATTTTTATAAATAAAATAAATTAAATTTTTTTTATTCATTAATAATATAATAAAGATATTTTTAAAGTTAATTTGTATCCAAATATAAATTATAAACAAAATATAAGATAATATTTAAACAAAATATACACAAAATAAGTGAATACATATAATGTGCCAAAAATATACATTTGATATAATTGTTTATACATTAATATAATCCTATTAACTAATTTAGCATGCTTATATATTCTAGCTATTTTTAACCTAGGCAACATTTATTATAATTATTTATATAACAAAATACTACATAAAAGTATCAAAATTAAAGATTAAATATAATAAGACATTGATTTCCTATGTCTTAACAAATCATATGAAATAAGAGATTACAAAATGATATGAAAAATGTGCGCAAAACTAGTGTTGATTTAAATTGAATGAATCAACTGATGGCACATTAAATGACTTTAATTTGAATATTAGTTCAGAAATAAAGTGATAAATAAATGGATGTAAAGATAATAAGTGATAATAAATGGTAATATCATATAATAATGATGGGTATAATGAATGGTGTGTTTGAAAGACTGACCTCAACATAGGCGTCGACAGATGTGGACGAATGAGAAGCGATTAGTATTAAAGCGAAGATACTCTTCACGAGTGACCAAATGGTCGACATAATTGTTGGATCAGTTGATTGGGAAGAATATAACAATATGTGGTATATTAGGTGATGAATAAGTGCCAAAAAATGGCCGTTCGATCAGTTCTTGTCGTTCACCCACACTATCACTCCAAAGATATGACTTGAGTTGTTGTGTATGTATTAAGTGAACCAATGGTTACAGCAATGGAGACATAGATGAGAGTGAGAGAGCTGTAGAGACACGGAATGGCAATGTATGGCACAATATAGCAGAGAAAGAGAGACACATAGAGAGCTGTTCTCTCGATGATGAGAGAGCTATGGGATGGCTATGAGGGAGAGAATGGAGAGAAGGTGGCTCTCGCACTATAGCTAATCATCCAATCGCTTGCAAATGTGCCACTAATGGTCTCCCAGTGCCAGAAGGCATACCATTTCTGGTCGATTCCCTGCTATGGCAGGCGTCATCTCGAAGAGTAAACAACAATTATCTCATCGACTTATTTGAGACATTGGGCTCTTCAGTCTTCACACAACAACCATTCAATGCAAACAACTCTAACATTACAATCGATTCTTCTTTTATGCAATCATTAAAACTTTGACTAAAAATAGATATTTCTTTTGCTTTCTATGAGTACTAAACGCAATACAACACAACAACTCATAATATCGATCATTGAATCAAATAATTAAAAAACTTTTGTTTTTATTACACTTTTATAGAAACAGCAATAAAAAGCTTTTTTATAAGAGATTATGAAAAAGGCTTTCGAAATAAATCAGAAAATAAATTATTTGTAGAATTCGTGTTCGGATTCATCTTTTTTGATGTTATTTTTGTATCCCTTCTCGAAGTCTTTGGGAAGCACTACATATCGGTTCTCACGGACGGCATGCATACCTGCCTCCTGACAGATGGCGTTGATGTCAGCACCCGATATACGGTCGGGTCGGGCCACGTAGTCCTCGAGGTCCACCTCATCCGATAAATTCATTCTTGTCGTAATCGTCGAGAATATCAATCGCTTCTGACGTCTGTCGGGAAGTGGGAATTCAATCTTTCGGTCCAACCGTCCGGGTCTGAGAAGCGCCGGGTCTAATGTGTCGGCCCTATTGGTGGCCATAACTACCTTCACGTTTGTCGTCTGATCGAAGCCATCCATTTGGTTAAGCAGTTCCAGAAGAATTCGCTGCACTTCACGATCGGCACCGGTCTGAGCGTCAAAACGTTTGGTAGCGATGGCGTCGATCTCGTCGATGAAGATGATGGCCGGCGCGTTCTCGCGGGCCAATCGAAACACGTCGCGAACCATTCGCGGGCCTTCGCCTAAGTATTTCTGTACAAATTCAGAGCCAACCACTCGTATGAATGAAGCGGTCGTGTGATGAGCAACAGCTTTGGCTAACATTGTTTTGCCACAACCGGGCGGGCCGTACATCAGTACACCACGAGGCGGATCAATACCAATCTGTTTGTAGAGCTCGAAGTGAGTCAACGGCAACTCAACCGCCTCTCGGATCTCTTGCTTTTGAATGTCGAGACCTCCGATGTCGGCGTAAGTCACGTCAGGCTTCTCGTCGGGTCTCAACATAGCTATACTGCTGTCCGCTTCGGGCGGCAATACATCCACTAAAGCGTTGCTGTGTTTGTGTAGCGCCACCGACGACGACGGCTTCAACAGTTCCCGATCAATGGTACTTAAGATGCGGACGTAGTAATTGGATCCAGTCGTCGATCCAACTATACCTGTATTAGCGTCAACGGCCTCCAAGAACTGGCCGATCACTAGCGGCACCGATTGAATACGTTTGACCTCTTCTTGGGCGTGAAGGTACTCCTTCTTCAAGTTCTTCTGTTCATCTTTGATGTACTCTTCCTGTACTTCAAGAAACTCTAACTGTCGCTGAAGTTTCTTATACTTCACGTACAGGTCATCCAAGTCTTCTGCCTCGTGAGTGGGTGTCGACGAAGTGGTCACCAAATGTTTGGCGTCCGACCCGAACGCGTCCTCCTAGTTGTCACACAAATCAATCACATTTTGGTTGAACAACACAACACATCAACAGTGATTTGGTGGCCACTATCGGCTCGACATACCTTTTCGTGTACTAAAATACCCAACTCTTCCATCGGGTGATGATTTGATGTGTGAAAGAGAGACAAAACAGTCAAACAATTAGTGATTTAAATAACAATTAACTGCAAAAACTGATTGAATGTATGGTTGAGTTGACAATGAATTGCAAATAATTTCAATCATAAAAAGTGTCGAATCGTCCGAAAGATGGCATTCATTGCAATGGTTTCGTCATTTGAATGCATTATTGTTTGCAAACAAACAGTTTTGTCGGCAAAACATACCATACGGTCGGCATTCAGTGAAGACTTGAATTTGTGGTCAACTCTATGGCCGTCAGTCGATCTGTGGTGGTGTTGGGCGGCGGCATCAGTGGCCTGTCGTGCGCTTACTATTTGCAAAAGTTTTGCCGACATTTACGAGCATTTGATAAGATTGTTGTCTTAGAGGGTACTTCCCATTTGGGCGGTTGGCTTAAGACATCTAACTTTGATAATGGGGTTAAACATGAGTTAGGACCAAGGACATTACGGTTTGCCACACCATCAGGGTACAATGCACTCACTCTCGTAGGTTTTATCACTTTATATCACTTTTACAAATTGTTTTATAGCTTTTTTTTTACTGTCGATGAATAGGTTGAAGACATTGGACTGACCGATGAGATTATCGCCACTTCTGCGAAGTCGGTTGTCACCCAAAAGCGTCAAATATTAGTGAACAATGAGTTGATTGTCTTGCCGTCAAAAATGTATGATCTGTTCCGCAAACCAAAGCCATTCTCTAAACGATTGATATCTTATGTGATGAAAGATATAAAGACACCTAAAATAGATTTGAGTCAATACGGCAACGATGTCAGCGTTCATGAGTTTTTTAAGTACCGAATGGGTCCCGAAATTGCCGACTACTTCTTCGACCCGTTATGTCGCGGTATAACTGCCGGCGACTCCAAGAAACTCTCGGTTATGTCTTTATTCCCGGCAATGCTTCGCGCAGAACAAGAGACCGGTTCTGTGGTAATGGGAACCTTTAAGAGTACCGCTAGTGATAGCACACAGATATACTCCAGTCCTTTGGTTAACAAAGCGAGAACCGATCGGTGGAGTACTTATACGTTCAAAGATGGCATCCAAGCGCTTCCCAATCGGTTGTGTGACTATATGTTGTCCACCCAAGGAATTCCGGTTGAAATATATAATAACTCTACTGTCAATCAAATCACGTTTGACGAGATATCCAAGACATCATTGATAGACATATCGACTCCCGATGACAATGATATACAAATAGAAGCTCAACATATATTTTCATCGCTTCCGGCCTACAGTTTAGCTCAAGTGTTGCCTAAAGAGTATACAGATTTGTCGGAAGTGTTAACAGACATTAAGTTTGTGAACGTATCTGTTGTTAATCTGGAGTTTAGTGGCAAACAAATGGCCGATAATTCTGGGTTTGGCTTTTTGGTGCCGTCGCGCGAAGACTCCAATATATTGGGCATTATATACGACTCATGCGTTACACCAGAGTTTAGTGCAAGAAATACTAGATTAACGGTTTGAAATTCATTAATTTAAATTTGTTTTAAAAATTAATTTTAATTCAAAATTATTTAACTGTTAGGTAATGATTGGCGGCGAATGGTTTGAACAAGTGATCGGTGATGTGGACACTGTTGGCCAACAAAAGTCGCTAAATATTGCTTTAGAAGCGGTCAGAAAGTATTTGAAGATAAACGCCGACCCAATCAGACATATAGTTTCTATGCATAAAGTAAATATAGTTTTGAATTTTTTATTTAATTTATAAATAATATATTTAATGAATTGTTTTATTGAATTTTTTGACAGAATTGTATTCCGCAATACTATTTAGGACATCAACAAAGACTACTAGCTATCAATGAGTCGATTCAAAAGCATTCAATGAATATGACATTGATTGGTGCCTCTTATCAAGGCTTCAGTGTTCCCGACTGTATATACCACTCAAAACTGGCCGCAGAAAGCTTTGCCAATGTCATCAAAGGTGTCACTTCTTCTTCCTCTCAGACACCATTACCAGAGGAGTCTAATCTTCATAAAAAGCAAATAAAACTCAATCAATGATTTGCTATAAATTAATGTAGTTTTTAAATTATGTTTATTTAAATAAATGAGTTTATTATAAGTGAAAAATAATAATTTAATTACTTAATGTATATATTAGAAACTAGTCTGGTGTGTGTGGGGGGGGGGG
>JAQIWK010000837.1:0-13096 GCA_034695265.1 Dissorhina ornata | reverse complement strand
AGAGAGAGAGACAGGTCATTCACTGATTTACAGTTATTTCAGCTAGATGTCATCTAGATCGTTAAACTAGGAATATAAAAGTTATATAGATATTTAAACATGCTACTTGCAGAATTTGTGTGTTTTTTCATATAGATATTAAAATTTTACATTGAATTTACTTTCACAATGTGGTTATTCCACTAAATTAATGGCATTTATTTATTTATTTTTAATTTATTTTGATTTATTTTTTCTTTTTGTAAATTTATTTTAATTGTAAATAATTTAGTTTTTTTATTGAAAAAATTATTATCGATTTATGTTTAATGAGCCGATTATGTGTCCAAAAACATTGTAATTTTAACATAATTTAAAGGTTTTTTTTATAGTCAGAAGATCTTACAGTTTAGCGATCATTGTATTTGCAAATTTCATGAACCGATGGCCTCTAATGGCTTTCAAAACAATGCTATAACTGTTTTTCAATAAGAGTTTTAATTTGACTTTGTGTGCACACAATTAACATTGTGTCTCTAACAAGAATTAACCCTGATCCAATAAATACATATATAAATACACGTTAATTTAGTCGCACGAGACATACACACACACACCATCCCGTTTACCTGTATATCTGAATGACATTCAAATTTATATTTAAAACTAAATTTAAAATAAAAATATATTGAATAAAATATTATACCGGAAGCATCGTTTATAATTAAAAAAAAACTTATTTTTTATATTTCTTGATTAAACAAATGAACAATGAACTGTAAGATATTATTGTATATTAATTAAGCATTTTTTATATGCATGTACATTTTTTGGTATGTTATTGATTCAAATTTAATAAATAATATTTGATGAATAGTTGCAAATTGTGGCACCTCTTGGCATGTGGCCAATGCCTCTATTTCTAGTCCCTATCGAGCCTTTTCTAAAGAAAAAATATTTGCAAACATTGGCGTTAAAATCGGCCTACAAAGTGTTAACATTACATTAAAAGGTAATATCCATTTGCTATGTATTTTTAAAATTATTAAATGTTGTTAAATTATTAATAATTTATTAATATTTATATTATTTTAGTTTTGTTTGATATTTAAATGTCTTTATTTTTACTTTAAATTTTTTGTTTGATTGCAATCAATAGCGACACCCATTCATAGGAGAAATGAAGAAATTAATTATAACGAGAGGTTCTATTGGATCGGACGTAAGTGATCCTGATATTTGTGCCCTTAAGTTACTGAACAAATTATGTCTAACTGTATTTGATATGATATTATAATATAATTTATAAATTTATAAATTATATTCACTAATCATTAGTAACTAATCGCTTATCGATTCATAAAATTTTTGTTTTATATTTTTTTCAGTAAAAATGTCTTTGTAATGATATTTTAAACAACTTTTAAACTTTTTAAACATGAACATTTTAAAAAACACTTTCATTTAATTTATTGGCGGTTAGTTTTATTTATATTAATTTTTAAAAGCAAAATATTATAAATATAATATATAATATTATGCATTTTTTTTTGTAAAATACAGAAAATGAAAATCCCATTTATTTATATTAAAGTAAATTACCGGTATAAAAAAATGTAATCTTAATATTTTGCATAAAAAATATAAACAAAAATACATATTAGTAATTAAATATAAAAGTAATTATTAAATGTCTTATGATATAAAACAAAACGAAAACATGATATTAAAATTAATTTTTTAAAATTATTAATCATAATTTATTTTTTCAGTAACTTTTGTTTGCATGACTTAATTGATATAATTAATATTTTATTTATACATATATATATATATAAATTAATGAATGTATAAAGCGACCGAGATGAAACAAGAATTTCAGACAGCACTGGCAAAAGGACTGCCATTTTCTATACTAACTATCGCTGAATATTTCAGTCAAGACGGCGAGGGCTTCTGTTGGGGCCGCAGCTACCGATTGGCCGGTTATTATGCAAACATACTATTATGGTATGTGTTTTTTATTACTACTATTTTAAATTAAATACTTAACTTTAATTTATGTTAATTTCATGTTTAATATACAACATAATGTCAATAATGATAATAATAATAATATAAGAGTTTTTTTTGTTATACGCAAAATTAATTGTATTACAAAATAATACAAAATATATTTTTATTAAGTAATTGATTGGCAAAAAAATAGTAATCAAATATCAATTGAGTGACTTATTGGGAATTTTGTGATATGAATATAAAATGTTTTTATGTCCCACTTTTTGCCATTAAATAAAAAGTGATTTCACAATAAATTGCATTTGAGTTGTTGTGAGTGTAAGAGAGGGAGGGAGAGAGAGAGAGAGAGAGAGAGAGAGGCAAGAAATCGGCAAAATATATTAAAATTAAAAGGGAAATGAAATCACGATTTTATATTTAAATTAAATTTTAGCTTAAAATGTTTTTTAAATTTTCACCAAATTAATAAAAGTGAATGAAAATATTATGATTACCTTTTCAAATAAAAATTATTGCCCACATTATTAGACACAATAGTTATTTATTAAATAAATAATAGACTTAAAAGTGTGGGTGAGTTTACAAATTGATTTTAAAGGTTTTGTTTTGTATGTATTTCATTAAATTTTCAAAACATTTCAATAATACAATAATAAATGTTTTGATGGTATATATTATTTGAGATGAGAAACCGCTTTAGAAATAAGTTATATAATTTTTTTATAATAAATAAAAGGCTTTTAATTTAATTTTTATTTTTCCTTTTCATTATTATAATTTTGATATTTTTTTGTGACTTCAATTGTACTCATTGTCTCAACAATATTTATTTATTTATTTATTATATTAGTATTTAAATTATAACTATAAAACAACTAAATATTTTATTTATTTGATAATAAAATTATTTAAATAAAAAATAATAATAAACTAGAACAGTAGTTTATTAAATATGTTATATTAATTTTACATTAATTTTATATTAGTTTTAAAACTTTTATGTTCATTTATTTAACATGGATTTTAGTTTTGTAAAAATAAATATACAATTTTTAAATATACAATTAGTAGTGAATCTAATTTTAAATTAATTTTTATTAATAAAATTATAAATTTAATTTCAAATGAAACCATAAATAATTGCTGTCATTTAATATAGACATTTCTGTTAAACAATGAATTTGCGTAAGACTTTTCCCAATCGCTTATTAGAGCGAAAAGATATTGAAATTAATTATAAATATAATAATAAATAAATTAAATAAATATATATATAAAAACTTTTCCACAAAATTAATATTTATTGTAATTATTGATTTAGAAATTTGGTATTTAAAAATACACTCAATTTTTTATTCATTAGTTAATTCAGGAAAAAGTCTGTATTTTAAGGTAAAAAATATAAATATATTGTATATAAAAAATATAAATATATTGTATATAAAAAATATAAATATACACCAATTTAGACCAATTTATGTGTAGGTATTTAGTTATATATAAAAAACAACCTTGGGCTAAATATTTACCAATAATGTACGGATAGGAAAAATAACCAAAACAATTGGTTTAATGACAGTCTTGTTTATTGACATTCATTGGGCCGTAAAACTAATGAATTAAAAATTTATAATTTAATTAACAGTAAAAATATATACTATTACTACTATATTACTATTGCATGCAATTGTATACAATATATATACTGAATATTATATACACAATAATGTATAATGTTATAGTGTTATTGAATTATATTATACTATACTTTGTTAAAGCCTTTCGTCATTTAATTAATTTTATTAAAGTAGTTGTAATTTTAGTGTTAAATTAGGAAAATTACCATGATTTGATCTTGCAATTATAAATAACTTAAAATAACTTTGCTGAAAATTATTTATTTATTATTGTTTTTTATATTTGTTAATGATTTGTATTGAATGTCATTTACTTTTATTTTTTGATTGTTATTGATATTTCATTGACACTATATTTATACTTCCTTTAAATACCTTTCCCTTCCCTTTATGTCTGCATTTAAAAATTAAAACAATAACTAAATGTATTGTTTAAATTAAACTATTTTAAGTTTTAATTTTTTAATTTGTAGTTTTAATTAGTAGTTTCGAGTAATCATAGTATAAATATTTTTTAAGCTATAAAATTAACAAGTAAAAAATATAATGGCAAGTTGTTGACAAATAAATTTTTATTTGTGAAACAATTTTATTGAAATAAAATGCAAATAATATATTTTTTTTAATAAAAAATTATTTTTTTTAATTAATGAAATTAATTAAGCATTTAATTATTTTTTGAGTTACAATTGATGTCACTATATATTTTTTATTTGTTGTGTTAATTATAATAGTAATAATGAATATAACAATTATAATAATAGTATATATTTATAAAACATAAGGATATAGTGGTCTGAAAGAGAGAGAGAGAGAAAGAGAGAGAGAGAGAGAGAGAGAGATAGTATGAGAGATGTGGGACACGGAGGACATAGAAAGAGAGGAACTCTCGGCTTATAATTACAATTATAAGTCGAGGGAAGGTCTCACTCATACCGCAGCATAACTTATAAAATTATTATTATTATTAATAACAATAAAAATAATGTAATCTTCATTATTATTATTTGTTTTGTTTTATTAAGATAAGAGAGAGAGAGAGAGAGAGAGAGAGAGATAGAGAGAGAGAGAAAGTGACATTATGTTTTAATTTTGCAAAAACTAAATTTTATTATTATTATTAAATTTATTTATTTAATTTAATTTGATTTACAAATAAATAAAAATGAAAAAAGGATTGCATTTTCGACATGGATTTTGATGAATGTGCTGTTGTGTGCGGTTCCCCGATATGGCGCATACACTATGCAAATAACAGGTGTAATAATGCTGTTAACCAATGCTATCTATACACTACTACTGCCTCGAAAGCCACTCGTTATACCCTTTGAAGGCGAAAATTTAACTTTTAGCTATGGCTGGTGTTTCTGGATTGTACTCATCGCAGGTATGTCTATCCACTTATTATTACCACATGTCACTTGACTTTTACTTTTTTATTATTTTGTTTTTTTTGTAAATTTTTAACACTCTTTTTATGAGATCAAAAATTTTGTGTATATTTATTTTACTTTTATATCTCCACTACACTACAACTCATATATTATATACTATTTGCGAGATAACTTTGCAGATGAAATGTAATGAAAAAAAAATTGTACTGCAAGTAAAAAATTTTTTGTTGATGCATTAATAGGTCGCCAACATTATTGCAATATATAACAACCTATCAGTTTATGAACCTATCTTTCAGTGTGTGTGTGTTTGTGAGAGAGAGAGAGAGAGAGAGAGAGAGAGAGATGAGTGTATGAGACGAGTAAGAGTGGCAAAGAAATTAATGACAATTTATGTGATCTTAAAGATAATTTTGTGCCAATTTTTCACACACATACACATAGATATATACAAAAATATTTATGTATATTATATAATACTAAAAAATTTTTAAGTTAAGTAAACGTTGACTTTGAGATCATTTATTTTATTTTTTAATATTATTTAAAATAAAATCAATAATTTTGAGGTTAAAAACATATTTTATTATAAAATATCATGTAATGAATAATATTTAATGAATCATGTTAAGTAAATATTATATGTACTGATTGTTTGTTATATATTTAAATTTGATTATTTTAAATAGAAATGAGAAATTTAATTGTATAATACTTTGGCTAATCTTTAAAAGACATTAATACCTAGATATAATTGAAGTTTTAGTTTTTTAATGATGATTTCAGAAAAAAGTTAGACAATATTTTCTTTGCCAACACTTTCAATACACTCAATAAAATTGAAATGTATTATACTTTTTATGAAATGAAAAGCTAAGTGAATGTATAGAAGAGAAAAAAATCTTTTGTTATTATTGTTGTTTTATTTTGATCTCAATTTCTGTTTAGTTAAGTAAAGTAATGAATTAATAATAATAATAATAATAATAAAATTGACACAAATTATTCATTAAATAAATCACACAAACTAAAAGCCCATTATTTTAGTTTATTTTATTTGTTTTACTCATGAATTTTCAATAGTTTTAATGCAAATTTGTTTTTTTCTCCAATTATTAATAATATGCGCTAATGTTTAACAAGAAAAAATAATCAAGTAAATTAATTAACTATTTGTACAGATATTTGTATATTTTATTACCATGTTAAACAAAATCAATCGCGATGCAATCAATCAATTATTGGCAAAAAATATATACAATATTAATAATATATAGTCAATATATTAATAATTTATATTGTCTGTTATATAAATTGTTTTAAAAAATTATTAATAATCTTATATTATAATCGATTATATTAATTAAATTATTTAATTTTTAGTTTTAGTTGTCAGGTTTAGATATCACATAATTTTCATTACAATTTAAGTTAACATTTCTAATACAGAGAGAGAGAGAGAGAGAGAGAGAGAGAGAGAGTAAAAAGAGGGAAAGTAATGAATATATGAATTGAGTATTACTTCATTGATTTCTTAATGCATTTTAATTTTTAAAAAATTGATAATTTTTGTTGTTGTTCATCTTATTTTTTCTCTCTATCCCTCATTATAAACATAATAAATATTATAAATATATTTTGTATGTCTTGTAAGCCATTAAAGTAATCGATTTAATTAGAGACCATTTCAATCACGATATTGTAATTTATTTTAATAATGAAATGAAAAGTTTAGTTTAATCTTTCATTGAAAAATAATACTAAACAAAAAGTAAAAGTTATCCGAAGAGATTATAGCGTGAAAAATATTGTATATTTAATTAAGTTTTGTAAATATAATTTTATTTTTTATTAGCAAAATTTATGGCATCAATATATGTAGTATTATTACATTGTGTATATATAATATGTGGAAATAGTTTGATGGTGATTTTTATTTTTACTTGTTTTATTTTGCCATTGAGTTTATGCACTCATAAATAATTAAATATATATTAATTTCAAGAATTTGTTTTAAAATATTTAATTTGTAACCAAAATTTCAAATATATTTTTAAGAAATTTATAAATTTTTACACAATTTTCAAAAACTCAAATTTTATGCTTAAATATATAAATATAATACTTATTTAACGGGTTTTAAAAAAATATTAACAAAATTATTACATAACAACCAAATTTCCTTTTAAAAGATTAGACATAATATTGTGAATTGAATTTATTATAACTATTTTTTAGTAACACTAATACTGTAAAAACCATTTATTTACAAACATGGTATATTTTAAAAAATACAGTATAATTTGTTTTAATTGTGTTTATAGCCAAACATTTTTTATTACTTTATTACACGAATGTATTGTTAATAATATTAATGTAATATATTATAAATATATTTAAATATAAATATTTATATATTGATTGACAATTGCAATCAAAATATTACAGTACTTGATATGAGATCGAGAGAGAGAGAGAGAGAAAGAGGAGGAGGTATACCATTAAAGACAATAAATTGCATAAGAAATTTCATCTCTCTCTCTCTCTCTCTCTCTCTGTAAATATTTAAAAGAAATATATTAACAAAAACATTCATACATATGGTGTTGAAAAACAAACATGTTTTAAAATAAAATATATATAAATATTGAGATATGTTATTTTGTGAAATGCCCAAAAGGTTACTGTCCTCCACAGTCCTCCACCACTATTAGTTATATTTACCATTCAATTCAGTGTCTAAACCATATCTGCAATATTTGCCTGTCTATGATTTATGTAGGTGTTATTATGATGATGATGTTGATGATTGTTTGCAGTAATACATGTTTGTAGTATATTTGTTAATATATTAAAACACAAAACACTTATGAACCCATATATTGACATACAATCAAAAAATAATGATAATTAATAATTTGTATTTTTTTTGTTTCTACCAAACGTTTCATAAATTATCAGTAATTTATTAATTGAAATGAAAAATCATTGCTTAATATATTTATAGCATGAATCGTAAATCATAGTCTAGTTTAATATATATATATGTATAATAAATATATTAAATAAATGACAATATATTATATGTTATATTTGATAAATTATAGATTACATAATTTTTAATTTATTTAAAAAAAACAATAGTTAATGAAAAATAATGAAAAGCTTAAAGTTTTGCAATTATTGTTTTGAATTGGATTTTGATTTTTTAAAAACCTTTGAATCAAGTTTTTGAAATGGTTGATAAAATCTGTGAAAATTAAACCATTAATTTGATTTTTATTAAAATATATTTGTTTAAAAATTTATATAATTATTTTTCACAATTATAAAACAATACACTAATTATAATAAGTAAATACAAAAACAATAAAATAGAAATTATATATAATAAACTAAATGTAATTCAATTCAATCCTAATCTATTTAGTGCATAGGAAAAAAAGTTTTATTTATTTATTTTATAATATTTATACAATAAATTATAAATCCATTTATAATATTCACTAATTGTTCACAAATTAATTGTATAAAAATATATATATTGTATTTCTAATATATTTTATTAACTAAAAAACAGGTGTGACTTCAGTATTGGTGGGAGCACTGGTCACAATAGTTGACACACTATTTCCTAATAAATTTTCAACGATCCTGGAGGTGGACTACGACACACCATATCGTTATTTTGTTGGTAATGACGCCCATCTGATCGGCGCACCCATACCTAATGGACACAACTGTCCCCATACGACACTATCAAATACAAGTATTCATTAATGGTTCACATTATTTCCCA
The DNA here is from genome assembly GCA_034695265.1 of Dissorhina ornata. Taxonomy (NCBI): domain Eukaryota; kingdom Metazoa; phylum Arthropoda; class Arachnida; order Sarcoptiformes; family Oppiidae; genus Dissorhina; species Dissorhina ornata. The sequence continues at coordinate 4,268 of JAQIWK010000837.1, read as the reverse complement.
TTCAAAATTAATTACTCTCTCTTTCTCTCTCTCTCTCTCTCTCTCTCTCTCTCTCTCTCTCTTGATCTAATCGTTTACAAGTTTAGTTAGCTATATGTAAGTTATATATATTGTTATACACTATAATTTGAGGTCTCAATCAAATCAATGATTGCTATCATTTGAATCATAACTCATACAGAACTGACAGTTAAGTGTTTAGTCAATTGATGTCCAAATATATGATAATTGCAAAGGATTCAAGTGATTGGAAATGATTTAGTTTATGTGTAGGAATTACGGTATATTAGGCGTTAATTTTGGTTATTATTTACATATTAGTATTTATATTTGTATATTTAAATTAATATATTAAACATTTTTCTGTTATATCATAGGCTCAGGCGGTACTGATTCAACGGCCTGTTGCGGTGGTATTGGTGTTGGAGTAGCTGTAGGTAAAGCAACGGTACAAACGGTGAAGAGTTGTAGTCAGAATAGCACGGGTCGAGTGGTGACGATAGTATCGAAGACAAAGAGTGATGCGTCCACATCGACGGCCACCGATCAAGCCATGAATGACGAGACGGCGGGCGGCGAAACAGTAGTCACAACCACCGCTCACATCGAAATGGGCGACGGAATCGCTAATAATGGCTACGAGAAGGACGAAGACGGCGACAGCGATGTCAGCACTACCATCATTGATGGCAAAAGAGCCATATCTTTACATAATTTTGGCAAATTTGCGGCACAACAGCAACAGAGGGTACCCAAGACCACATCGATTGCATTCAGGCACAAGAACTTTGACATATTTTATTGATTTCAAATGTGATCCACCCTTTTCTCTCACTCTCTCACCTGAAACCCGGGATATACCCCACAAATCCCGACTCACAATATATATTTGCCTTAAAAAACAAAAGTTTTTTTACTCCCAAAAAAAGTATTGCTAAACAAAACTCTAATTTAAAAATGTGATTAAAAATAAGTAAAAAAATAAATTATATTATTAATTAATTAATTATTTTTATTTTATTATATATTAATTTTGTTTTGGTCTGATATTAATTTAGGACTTAATTTATTATAATTTTTTTAAATGATTTATAAATAAATAAATATTATTTTTTTCGTCTATTCATTGCCCAAACCATAGTCTTATGATCTGATAGTGAGATCTGTCAATGTCTTAATCAAACTGTGCCTTAATGTCTAAATTAAACGAAAATTAATTATTATTATTATTTGCTAACTATTTAGGACTTAAATATTATTTTTATATATACAATTATTAATTTATTTTAATTGTTATATAAAATATTGTAATTTATTATTTGAGACTTAATTTAATTGTTTTTGTATTTTGTATATTAAATGTTGTAAAACTGATTTACAAATTAAGTTAATAAAAAATGATACAAATAATTGTTATTTAAATTATAAAAATTTGTGTAATTTTTTGTTTGAATAAAATTCAAAATTTTGTATAATATTTTTATGTCAATTTAATTAGTTTTATTTTAATTTATAAATTATAATTTATTTACAGCCAAATCATTATTTATTTGTGAAAAACAATTATATTTATTAATTTATAAAAATTTGTAAATTTAAATTAGTTATCCACGTTTAATGGATTAAAATATATGCAAAATAAATAAATAAATTTAATTAGTGTATAAATTATACAACAAATTTAAATAAATTGCTGCCATCTTTTATAAGTTATTAAATTATATATTATATTAAATTATTAATTTATAAATACAATTAACATTTCATTCAATTACATTTAATAATTAACAATTTATTTTCTTTATTTACAAAAACAGGAAATATAAATTAATAAATTATATGTGCATTTAAATTTAAAAACAATTAATGCTTACATTTAATTAATAAAATCTATTTAAAAAAATCAAATATTTATTATAATAAGAAAAATCAAATATATATAAGATTTTGGATGAAAATTGATGTGAAATTAATGATAAGTCTGTAACATTACCGGACCATGTTAATACTAAACAATTAACAATCAATCATTATATTACATACAGTATATAGTGATGTAACTAAATTATATTTAATATGGTTACATAGATAAATCAATATAATTATTATTAAATATCGATAATGGCTTATAAAGTTTTATTTGTTTTTATTATTATTGAAAAATATTTATATTTTTACTATTTTATTAAATATTAGTGCCAATAAGTGCCTAGTCAAATATAATTGACAGGATTAATTTATAAATTATAAAAAATTGGTATTTTATAATTATATTATTAAATATTAAAATTATGTTAAAATAATCCATAATAATATCTTTTTTAATTACATTTTAAATAACTTAAATATTTATTACACAATATAATATACACTTTATTGATTTAAAATAAATAAAATAAATGTTTATATAATAAAAGTAAAATTTAATTTTTAATGTTTAAATATGAAATCAATGTTAATTATCAAATATATTTATATATTATATTTGTAATAAATAATTAAAATCGGAATTTGTGTTAATAATAATTAACACATTTTATTACATTTATAATTTGAGCGTTAATTTTATTTTAATTTGTTTGGTAACTAATCATTTAATTTGTAAAAATTTATTATTTTTATAAAGATTAATTAACTTATAAATTTGGATCATGTTTAATTGAGAGTTTACAAATTTATTAATTAACGTTATAATGTATTTTATTTATTACTTTTATGAAAGTTAGCTTTGAAATGCAAAATATCATATTATTTAATTGGATATAAATTATATTTGTTTATTTAAAAATTATAAAATTAAAATTATTAACCTTATCATTAATTCTATAAATAATTTTTAATTACATGATTTAAGTCATAATAATTTTATGTTAAACAAAATTTAAATATATTACCAAGTTAATTAAGAGTTAATTAAACAAAAATTTATATTCATTATTGAAAATATACTAAATATAGATAAATTACATTAAATACAATAAATAAAAATAAATTTACAAGGTAATTTATAACTAATTAATAAACTAAATTACAAGTTTAAATTTGTTTATAATAAATAATTTAAAAATAGCATAAAATATTAATTAGTTGATAAATTTTAATGTTTAACAATTTAAAAAAATAAAAAATTATATAAAAATTAATAAAATGAAATAATGTAATAAAATATAAATAATTTATTAAACTTGGTAGAAATGGGTAAACATATTTAATTATTAAAATGTAATATTTATGACTTATGGTTGTGTAATGTCTATCATAATTGTACGGTTGGGCCGTCGATGACGGCAACAACGACTGGACCGATAACCATAGCTTTAGACACAAACTCCCAAAGCGTTATTGTCGTCGAGACTAGAAAATGAATGAATGGTTTGAATGCCAAACAAAATCAATTCAATTATAAATGAGAAGTTGAGGAGAGAGAGAGAGAGAGAGAGAGAGAGAGAGAGAGAGAGAGAGAGAAAGTGAAAAACAAAAGAAATCTCATTTTGAAGATAATTTGTATAAAAACCTGTTTTCAGACAAATAAACATTCAAAGAGACAGAGAGAAAGACAAGAGACCAGAGTTGACATTCAAACTAATCTCCGCAAAGAATTCATACAATTCTCGCCAGTGTTTTGCACTGAATATTTGCTGTCTATTTGTAGTAAAGGCATACAATATTGCCTTCAATTTGTGATGTATTGTCACAAATGATTTATAGCCTTTGGGGTCCTTTTTTCTCTCTACATCTCTCAAACATTGATGCAAATCCTTATTTCGATAGCAATTCAATAATAATTGCTTTATTGCGGACTTATTTTTTGTTGCTGTAATCTAAATGTTAAACATTTTTTCATTGTTTTATTTTATTGTTATTTTTATTCCCATTTGTAACAAAACAAAAAACATTGGTTTATTAAAAGACAATTAAAAATCAATATAATGTATTACATAAAAAAATTTAATATAAAAATACAAATAAACCGAAAATATAAATTTTTTAAAACTTAATTTTACATATTGAATATTTTTGTTGTTGATGTTGTTGTTGAGTTCAAAAACCACTTTTATTTTATTTTTCCCTTATTTTTTATATTTCCAGAAGGAATTTCTATCATATTTTATATCATCTCTCTCTCTCTCTCTATCTCTCTCTCTCTCTCTTTCTTTCTTTCTTTCTTTCTTTCTTTCTTTCTCTCCATACCTTCTGTATTAGACTAACTATATTAACACTACTGAAGTAATTTTGCAAGAAAAACTTAACTTATATTTATTGCTACA
>JAQIWK010000836.1:0-13110 GCA_034695265.1 Dissorhina ornata | reverse complement strand
TAATGATATATAGTGTTTGCATATAAACTAACTTTTATTTTATATATTCATTACATATATTACTACAAAACTAGTCAATACAACCCAATCAATAAATATGTATTAATATAATTATAATATATATTTTTTACTGATAATTGTTTATTCAAATACTTAATACATTAGATCATAGAAAATTGTTTATTATTATGAATTTTAATCTTGCTAATTTATTATTAATGACATTTTACAAGTTTACGCAAATTATTTCAAATGAATTAAAAACTAAAATTAAATGTATTTTTCCAACAAAAAAAACCAAAAACAATTGTATTTGGTAAATTATATGCTTGGTACATTATAATGATAATGGTATGTTTTGCACCCACCCTTTTTTAACCATAATAATAATAGTTTTATCACATCATATATATTAATGGTATAAATTATGTCACATTATAACTCATTATTATATTTGATGTTTAAATTTTATAAAACATTTCCTTTTTTATATTATATGTTTTAATAATAATAATAAAACAAATAAAATAAAAATTAATAATAATAACAATAATTGACTTCAATTACAAAAGTTTTAAATAAATTAAATTGAAACAAAAGTCATAAAACAAATTAATATATTTATATTTCTAACGAAATAATTAATATTATAATAAGTTTTATTAGATGTTATGATAAGTAAGTATAAAATTAGTTGAATATTTTGTTGTTTGATTAATTTTATTTAAGTATTTTATTAAATATATTTTAATATTGCTTAATGAGGATAGTCTTATTAGCAAATGATATTATAAGTTTTTTTGCCAAAAAAATAACAACAATTTTTATAACTTATAATTATTTATTTTGTGTATAATTTATAAATTAGTTTTGAATTTTAAACATAAAATTATAGTTTGTTTTTTATTTCAAAGTCCGCCAAATTATTTACAAATTTAAATCAATAAATATGTTAATATTTGAAACAAAAAACTAATGCATATGATTTGTTTTATGGTTGTGCCTAGCTAAACTTGTGGATTTGATTGATTTGGGTAATTTTCATTTGAAAAAATTAAAGATAAAGTTTTATTACAAATTCAAAAAACAATTTTTTATTACAAAAATCCATTTAATTTATTGTAAAAAAACACATTTTATTTTATCATTGAATGAGTGATCAGTTTATTATTTTGTTATTTAAGGTTTTTTTGTGCTTGCTGAATATTCAATTATAAATATTTCAATATTTTTAATGTCTGTTTTGAAATAAATTATTATTAATTTGTGATTATATTTTGATTTTAAATTTATTTATAAAATAGCAATCAATAAGAAAATATGCATTTTATTATGTAATACCTGTTCATAAACTGATATATATTTTAAAAGTTTTGATTTATAAGCAATTTATTTGAGTAATATTTTTTATTGAGTTCGTGATTTGAAATAAATAAACATGATAAATTGTGTCAAAATTGTTGTATTTATTATACAAAATATATAAACTTGGTGTCAAAGCTCGTGTTAAATTGAGTCCCAAAATATTTATGAACCACAAACAAACAGAAAAATATGACCAATAGGTTTGTGACCAATAATACAATTTTTTATATTTTTGGTATTAAATGCCAATTGAATTAAATTTTATTTAAAATATTTTGTTTGGATAAAATGATAACAAATTTTTTTTATAAAATAAAATAATAAAAACTAAATTGAATTATAGTATAGAAAAAGATATATAAATATCGCAAAACCAATACATTTGTAACGACTCGATAGAGACGTTGTGTCCGGAATTTACAATGAATTTTCTTTCTGTTTTGTTTGGTATGTGTTATGTATGTCTTATATGTCTGTATATATAATACTATGTACTTTCACATTGATATACATTACAATAGTTTTTTGTCAATGTAGATACACTATTGTATGTAATATATTTGGCAAAAATATTTCTGGTATCCCAACGCCAGCACCTAATCTTATATATATATATATATTTATACGATTGTGTAGTGTATGGCAACGGTTGTTGCCACGACTCGCTCGCTCTCTCTCTCTCTCTCTCTCTCTCTCTCTCTTAGTTATCATCCATTTATCTCTCGGATATCATGACTTAAATCCCAACATCTCTTAAGAGAGCTATCCTTTTCATTTTATCTTTCTTTCTTTCTCTCTCTCTCTCTCTCTCTCTCTCTCTCTTTCTCTCTAGAAATATATCTATATATGAAATACGTATAAAGATTTTGCACTTAGTTTTTGTCATTAATTTCTTAGAGACGGAGAGAGTGATAAGGAAAGTATGATTTTCATAATCAAACAAAAAATAGAGAAAAATCATTGAATTTTTTTAAAGTATAAATTACTTTAATTGCATAATAATTTAATAATAATAATATTAAAATTATTTTATTCAATTATAATTTTTATCTACGAATTAAATTCAATTAATTTTTTTTAATAATATTTAATATGATTTCAAAATGTTATCATTATATGACATATATATAAAACTTATATAAAAGTAAAAGTTATTCAAAATATCATTGAATTGAAAAAAATTTTTTATTTAAAACAAAAATTTTAAGATTATTTTTTGAAAAGTACTTGAAATATATAATTTGATTTTTACACAATTTTTTGTATCATTATATTTATTGTTATTTTTATATATAATATAAAAAATAATATTTAAATTAATGTTTAATTTTTTATATTTAAAGGGAGTATTTTATTTTAAGAGACATGACTTAAGCCGCGCGCGTATTATTAATTTAATCGTGACTTTTATTGAATGGAAAAATTAATTTTAATTTTTTATTTTATTTAAAATTTTGTTATTTTTAAAAAATATAAATATAATGTAAAAACATTGTGTTTGTATATTATTTTTATTTTGTGTGTTAAAAATAAGTGGTTTTTGCATAAAAAATAATGTAATGGTTTTGTATAATTTTTATAACACTTTTGTTATTTAGTGCCAAAAGTGAAGTGAAAATAAAATAAACATAAAGTTTTTTTTCTGGCAATAAATAACTCTTTACTTTTTCCTGACATAAGGAAAGTGTTAAGAAATATATTTATATTATAAACATATTTAAACCCAAAATATATATTATTTTTATTATTGAAATAATTTTGTTTAAATGATTTATACAGATATCTGTTTGTTAAATGTGTTTAAATGCGTTTTTAAGTTCAATAAACTTATGGTATTTTTTCAAAATCACATAAGATTTATAACAATAATAAGTAGTAATAAAATCAAAATAAATATTAGAAATAAAACAAAACTTTCTATTTATTCAATGAATGACTTTTAGCTGACTTTATAATACAATTTATAAATTTGTATATAATATACAATATATTATAAATACAACTGTTGTATAGTTTTAGACTTGTTTATACACAATATAATGTATACATTATTTACGCTATACTACTATCTGTAAAGACAATATGCATCCAAAAAAAAGACAGATCTTTAGACCAAAAAGTAATAGATTTTTTCGCGATTTAAATGTCTTTTTTTATTTTATTTATATTCTGCACAAAAACTCTGTAATATGTATAACAATATATACAAACAGTTTATTTGTATAACAAACTAAAGTATAGAAAAACTTTTTTCTCTAGTTTTGTTTTCTTTTGCTTAAACTTTCTCTCTCTCTCTCTCTCTCTCTCTCTCTCTCTCTCTCTCTTATGAAACAGAAATTCATTACAACAAATAAATTTTGAAAAATAAATATTATATATATTTATTTTATATACCATTACTTTTATAACATATAGTTGTTATTAATAGGAGACATGTCATTTTAAAATATAAAAACAACAACAAAAACAACGACATTAAACTTAAACCCAAAGCAAAACTTTTCTTTTCTCTAAGAAAATACTTATTTTTTCGAAGAAATAATCGAAAAAATGGTTTTATTTTCTGTCAGAGAGAGAGAGAGAGAGAGAGAGAGAGAGAGAGTTAAGAGGAAAGAAATCAATTTTTTGTGTCATTACTCGAAGGGATAAGAAATTAAAAGACAAAAAATTTATTTTTTTGCTTATTTTTCCAAACAATAATCGCCTCAAACATCTTCTTAAGTTTGGGTATTAAAACATTTGGGAATTGGTTTTCATTGAGGCCTAAGACAAAGATGGAGTAAAAGTATGGCTAAAGAGAGTTTGCAGTTAAGAGAGAGAGAGAGAGAGAGAGAGAGAGAGAGAGAGAGAGAGAGAGAGAAGGATAACCAATAGATAATAAGGAAGTGCTTAAGGGATCGTATGGGTTAAGCGATAGGGAACTGACTGACAGATCGATAAGCAACTGGAAGGCAATGACAACACAAAACAACTCTTAATTTGATTTTAATTATACAGTTATTTATATTGATTTCTTAACATTAATGATAAAACTAATTATTAATTATCGAAAAATTGTTATTACATTTATATACATATAACATACAAATATTAAATATACAAACTATTACTTTTGGTATATTTATTATTACAGCTATTATTATATTATAATAAATACAATATATAAGTGTATTTTCAGCAGAAAAAATACTAGTAATATAAAAAAACTTTATGTAACTCTTATGTCGAGTCTGTTTCGCGTCAGTCTTCACAATACAAATAAGAGAAACAAATTTTTCACTCAAAAACCCATCACTCATTCACTTCACTTTACCAGTGCTTTTACATTTAGATACAGACTGACAGTGCACTCGAACCCTTCACTCATCCCAACCCTCACTACACTACTACCAGACCAATGAAAAATGTATACCCAAAGTGATCGTAAAAATAGAGTGAATGCTAATTGAGATATAAAAATATTTATAGAGAAAATATATATAATTTTTTTAATGGAAAATGACATGAATACTAACATACATTGTGTGTGTATATGAGTTGATCATTAAATTTACCAAATGTTGTTCAATATTGTTTTCTGTATGCAATGTGCACTGTAATTATCAAACCAATATATATGATGTACAGTACACTACAGTGTGACTAATCATCAGCAGCAGTCACTGTATTGTTATCTTAAATACTTATGGGGTTTGTTCTTCGCCTTCTCTGCCACCACTTCCTCTTTGTCTGAGTTTCTCTCTCTCTCTCTCTCTCTCTCTCTCTCTCTCTCTCTCTCTCTTTCATCCAATTCCTCTTCGCCTCCCTATCTATCCAATCGATTATACACTCAAAACACTAATAGGGATGACATTCACTCTCTACTGTCCATTTCTCCCTATCTCTCTCCTCCCAACCAGTCCTACACACATTCATCCCATCATTCAAAACCCATTCACATGTTTTTAAAAACTACTCACTATTTTCCTTCTCTATCTGTTTTCTCTCTTTAAACGACTACAGTCTCACAGCAGAGCCCAACATCCCATTCCTTCCCTTTCTCTCTTCTCCACCACACATCCCATCGCTTAATATTTTCCGTATTAGACATACAGAGCACTGACTTTTCTGCATTTAGTGTCAATAGATTTTTCAGCGAAAGTGCAATGAATATCATAACATAGAGTAAGTGATAGATAAAAGTTTTCGCCCAAAACTTTTCGATGTTGTCATACATTTAGACATATTATATATGTTATAAAGAGTGAACAGAATATCCTGTTTATAATTATTTGTGTGACTCATATTGTTCGGCACTTATTCACTACAAACTAACACAATATTCTGTGTGTGAATGCCATCGGTGCTCGTATTGACCCAAACACTCACACTATGGTTAGTGAACCAACCGTTATGTAGGTTAGTGTTGTGTGTGTGTGTGGGCAGTGATATCATTGTACTTTCACTTATATACATTAATATGATTACAACTATTTATCCTTGCTATTATCCGATTAATAATTGTCTGTAAAGTTTTTTATATTATTATTATTATTATTTTACTGGCATTACATTAGCTGTCATATAATATAAATGACAGCTTTTTATTTGCTTTAATTGTTTTGTTGTTTACAATAATATATTTATTTATATTAAAAGTTTTTTTTTCTCTCTCTTCATATTTGCTGTTTCGTTGTTTATATATTGATTTTTATAGATGAAAATATAATTTAAACAACCACTTTGTTATATACAATAAAAATATTATATATTTTGTTAATTTATTGATTAAAATAATAACGAAAGAGTCGGTATAATTAGATTTATCTTAAAAATTTTAATATAAATAATATTTTTTTTAAAAAGTTTATTTAAAGCAAAACAAAAATCAAATTTATATTGAATTTTGAGTTTGAAATGTAATATACAAACTGAAAAATATTTTGGGCCAATATTTTTGCGCTCACAAAAAAAATATATGAAAAGCATTTTTTTCTTCAACACTATTCTTATGTTAATTATTATATTATAAGTGAATGAATATATTCTTCAAAAAAATAATATATATTTTTTATGTGTATGAAGTGATTGATGCGAATGAATATAATTTAGTTGAAAAAAAATTTATTATACGGTTTATATAACTTTTATAATGTACTTGTGTGTGGTATGGTATATAAGAGTTATAAAAAGCAGTTTATTCATTGTATGCAAAATCTATGAGTGAATATAATTTTTTCATATAATATATGTATAAAAAAGAGGTGAATTCATGTGAAAAATTTCATTCAAAATATGTATCAATTGCTATACAAATCAAAGCCATCGTATAAAAAATGAGCAAAAAAAATAATACTTTATATAACTTTATATATTAAACACTGTATTAAAAACTACTGTGTATTATCTGAAAAAATAACATTTTTATAGGTATGTATTAATAATGTATTTTTTATTATTATCAAATTTAATATATTTTTTTATATTTAAAAAATCAAATATAGTTATCATTGTATGATTGATGCGATTAATCGGTTATAAATTAGTCTATAAAATAGTTTTTTAAAAACTTTACATTTAATTGTTTTGTTATAAGAAAACATATATTTGTAACATAAAAATGAATTAATTAATGTATTTATTTTATTAATTTATAAAAACAAAATTTTACCAAATTATATGTTACAATTGAAATTATATATTTGTTTGTATTATTATTATTGTAAATAACAACAAAATATTTCATATTTAATTTATTTCCTGAATGTTAGACATGTATAACATATATAAATATGTCTAATTATGTTAACATTTGTGGCGATATTAATATAATTAATAATAATTTGCCACAAATTTCATTTTTGCATCTATTTATCAAACTTTTATTTTGTTGTCCAACACACAAAAAAAAGTTTAACTTTTTTTCGCTACAAAACTATTGAAAACTTTTTGGGACACCAATTGTCGGTTGTATTAGATTTGTCGTCGCAAACGGAATAATCATTGAAATCGATTAATAATTGCAGAAAAAGTTTTATTATATGTTTTTTTTTGTTTTTCTGTTTTTCTTATCTCTAATTCGCTAATGGATTGAATGAAAGAGATCTATAAATGAGAGTTAGAGAGAGAGAGAGAGAGAGAGAGCAAATGGCAAACGACTTATAACGACTCATATTTACTATCTGTAATATGTATTACGTAAATAGGCTTTTAGTTTTAAGAAATTTATACATTATTTGTTAAATATTTTATTACTATTGTTATGCAATGCTAAACTACAAAACTGTAGAAACTTATTTTTTTGTTCATTACATTTACTTTACTTTCTTAGTCTCTCTCTCTCTCCCTCTCTCCCTCTCTCTATCTCTCTATATATCCATTATTTTGTTTCACTTCTGGCGATATATATATTATTCTTATTCCTTATCTTATTGTAATACTTACAGAGCCCTTACAGACATACCAGTGCTTTACAGTATGTATACAGAGATATAGTATTATACATAGAGAAAGCAAAAATAGTGAACAAACAATCGATATTATATCTGTTGTATAATTGAATTTTTCTTTTAGCACCAGTTTTTCTCCAACTGTTCGCCACTCAAACACTCACTTTTGGTGCCATTAATTAGTTGTTTTACTATAGCCTTTCTCTTTCACACATATACTTCTTAAGTTATTGGACATACATTTCCACTGATTCTTTACAGCCTCTCTTTCTCAGCTCTCTCTCTCTCTCTCTCTCTCTCTCTCTCTCTCTCTCTCTGTACGACAATAACAACTACTACTGAATCTCTGATATCCGGAATACATTTTGTGAATTACAGAGAGAGAGAGAGAGAGAGAGAGATTCAGTAGTCAGAGTTAAGACTAATAGATATTTTTATTCTGTAAACGAGAGTGAAATACAGGAATTATAATTAGAATATAAGAATACAAACGATTGTTGTTTTACTATAAACCATCCAATACTTACTACAACTACTACCGGGACTACACCACCACTACTAGTAGTTATAGTAGTAGTGTTTAGGGGAATGAGATTTAAAATAAGACATGATATATATATTAATATAAATATCTTAAACATAAAGTTTATTTAGACAGCAAATACAGTGATAGTGCAAAGAAATGCTTTGCTTTTCAAGTAAGCAAATCTAATGACAGTTTAAAATGCAGTTAAAATAAATGCTATTTCTCTTTCACAATCTCTATACTGTCTTTTGTTTTGGTTGTTTTGAAATGAATTTAATGGCATTTTATTCACACAGAAAGACACTGTTGGATAGCAATAGGCAAACGAAATAATTGCCCTGAACATTATAGCTGTCTTAATTTAATTATATCTGTTTTTGAAAATTATTCATTTTGAGAGATGTTTGCATCGATTTTTGTGTGCATTTGAGGTTTTTTTCTTGTTGTTGTTATTTTTATTATATTTAATTAATTAATTTTATTATTCAATTATTTTTATTTGCAAAACAAACATAACTTTAATAAGACATCAAAATAAATTAGAGATATTTTATTTAAATCGATAGTTATTTTTTTGTTATACTTTTTTAGTCTTAAATGTAATTTATAAGATTTAGTGACAAAATATTTGTTTAATAAAACTGTTTTTATTTATAGTATCTCTCTCTCTCTCTCTCTCTCTCTCTCTCTCTCTCTCTCTCTCTCTCTGATTGATCTTATTCTTTATTGTGTTTTTTAGACAACTAATTAATTTCAAAAATTGTTAAACAATATAATAAACATTAGAAATAATTGGTATGTAAATACAAAAAAAGTTAAGTAAAATAAATGTTTGAAAAGCAAAGTAAATGATAGATAGAGTGTAGAGAGAAGTCAAGAGATGAGTAAACGAGAGTCGAGTGAATGAATAAAGTGATTCTGGTTTTGCTTTGAAAGAAACGTTGAGTAAAAACCCATTGACTACTCCAAAAGAAAACCACATTATTATTGTTATTATACTTATTATTATCGCTCAATTAAACACAATTTTTTAAATAACCATTTTTATTATTTTTCTTAATCTTCTTTTATTTAATGTATGTTTTTCTTCTAATATTCACACAATTGTTAATGACTTTCAAACACTGGGAGGTATATACCCATACTGTTTCTGTTATATAAATTGTTATTAATATAATTTATTTTGTAATTTTCAAAGATGCAATTAGAAAATAACAATAATATTTTTATGAAAAATTTCTTACTTATATTATATATAAAATATAATTAATATAACATTTTATTTACACTCAAACACAATTAAATTTAGTGAATATATGTATATATTTTTCAAATTTAAAAATTACCATTTGTATTGCTATTGTGTAAACCAAACATTTTGAAAAAGTTGTTATTAGGAGTTATAATGATCTTTTTTATTGTTGTTATTATTATTGAACATATCTATCCAATTGTGTTGTAATTCAATGGTTTGCTTTAAGACTAGTGCGATATGTTGTTTAATGTTCAATGTTTTGTTAAAATAACAGTGTAAATTTATTTTGAAAATGGCATTTTATTAGGATATAGTCTATTAAAATGTTTTTATTAAATTTAAATCAATGTATAAGAGAGAGAGAGAGAGAGAGAGAGAGAGAGTAAGACTTATAACGTATTTAATGCTTTGGATTCATTGATGATATGAAGAATAAGATGAAGAAGAGTGAGAGTGAGTGGAAGAAGAGATGACAAACAAATGGGAAAATGAGATAAAAATAAATAAAATTAGAATTTATATGAAAAGCCCAATGCATTCAAATCATGAGATTATATTATACTATGATATCCCGGGCAATGATTTTAGTGGCCTATCGTTTGACAATTGCATTGCTGTTATAGTTATAGTAATGTTTGTCTTCATAGCCAGTAAGAGAGAGAGAGAGAGAGAGAGAGAGAGAGAGAGAGAGAGAGATCAATGCAAAGATATACAGACAGACAACTGGAGATAAAGTTTTTTATTTATATAAATAACTTATATTTATTGTGTACTTCACTTTCTGGTTGACTCGGTCTTACCATTTGTGATCTCAATATGATTTTCATATGTAAATACACCGACAATTCCCGATCTGTTTCTATGGATATTTACCAAAAGTATAGAAAAAAAACTACTATAAGATTATTATAGCATAAGATATGACCGCATATACCATTACATTCAGAAATGTATAGTAGATATAAACAGAGATATTATATAATATTTTATTTTTTATATTCAATTTAATGTCATTAAAAGTCATATTTATGTAAAACTTTATGCAAAACATTTTTAAATGTATTCAAAAAATAGTTTAAATTTAAAAATCATAACGTATTTACAAACATACAAAATAAAACACCAACAATAACAGTATAAATATATAAAAATAAATTTATATTAAATTAATTGCCAAAGAGTTTATATGTGTTTTTATATGTAATGAAAAAATCTGAAGCAATTTTCCGATTGGAGAAAATTTATATCATTATAAGTTTGTGTTATTTTTTGGCTAAAAAACTATTTTTATTTTCAAAGACATAAGAGAGAGTGCTATTTGCAGTTTGAAATTTATACTACTCTTGAGATGGACATTAGGGTCAAATATATAATAATATATTAAGTTAAATATATATATATTTATATAATATACGAGGGCTATTTTATATAATCATGGAGTATTTTTCAAATTTAATATAAAAATAACAAATATCTATAAATGTTTGCATTTTTTCATTATCCATAAGCAAAAATTTGTTTGTATTTTGTTGTGTATATAACAAGAAAATCAAATGAATACTAAATAAAAATTAATATTATTTTCAATTTTGAATTAAATATATTTTTTAAAAGTAATAAAATATATGAAATATAACTATTTTGATATTCATTGCAATTCATATATTCATTTGATTTATTATTATTTTTTGGTTAACAAAACAACATTTCAATTCAATTTTAAAAATATATTTCAATATGATATATAATTTATTTATAGATGAGGGTGGGATGGGGAATCCAATAGTTATTATACAAAATGTATATATATTTTAAATACACAAAAGCAATAAAATTATTTATAAGGATTTAAAAATTATGAAAAAATACTTTTAACTCTTAATTTTATTATACTCTAAAACTAGAACTACTCTCTCTCTCTCTCTCTCTCTCTCTCTCTCTCTCTCTCTCTCCATCTCTATCCTTATCTCTCTGTATATTCATAAGAATTGTGGCACTAATTTGAGAGCAAAATACACACACATTGGGAGACATATAAAAAATACAGTACTAAACACTAAACTAAACTGCCGGTGCCTGCCAGCTATATAAAAGCAAAGTGAATATTTGCATTTGTATGGTGTATACGTTGGGAAAGTGGAGGGTTCAGTACAATAAAAAATAGCAGTATCCGTTCAATAACATACATCACACAACATACCAATATATACATCAGTGCCATACAGTTTTTTATAGGTTATATTGATGTGTGGCCTAACTTTTATCAATCAAAGCCACAGTTGAGGTCTATTTCTCTATGTGTGTGAAACTTTTGAGATGAAACCAGAGAGAGAGAGAGAGAGAGAGAGAGAGAGAGAGAGAGAGAGAGAGTAAAAATAAGTAAACTTTGATATGTTTTGACCACAAACCACTGACTTTAACCATAGCCTATTAGATTCAATGTTTATATTTATTTTTGGGATTTTTTCCTATTAATAATAATAGGAAAGCAAAAAAAAAAAAGTTTTTTTGATTGATTTTCTACACATATCCTAATACACTGTATATATTAAACACTATTTTCCACTTCATATCCGAACAACACATATAAGAGAAGATATCTTTTAGAGAGTGAAAGCAAGAGAGAGAGAGAGAGAGAGAGAGAGAGAGAGAGAGAGAGAGAGAGAGAGAGAGAGAGTGATTCAATTTTTCAGATGTATTGTTGTTGTTATAACGTACAGTCATAACCCATATATTTTTTTACAATGAAATGAGTCGATATTTAAGAGATATTGACTTTTATATGTATGAAAAAATGAACATTTCCATTTTAATTGCATTGACTGTATATTTCAAATATTAAATATTATCTAAAAACGGATTTTGAAGCAAAATATATATATAAGTAAAGACAAATCGGGAAATGACTATATTTGCCATAAGCGACACAAGCACTTTGCTATCTCTCTCTCTCTCTCTCTCTCTCTCTTCACAAAAAATATTAATTTTTTACATTCAATACAAAGATATGTAAAAAAAACTCAAAGAAGCGCCCGATGTTTGACTGAACTAAAGCCAGTGTTTGATATTTTTAGCAATAATTTTATTCACTGTATATTGAATACTAAATAAAGTTTATTCACTCCCTTTTCCCATCCCTTACTTCTCCATCTCCTTTGCCTCGCATTACTTAATGCAATGTTTTTTATATTAAATACAAAAATGCATTGTTTGTGATGGAGAGAGCGAGAAAGAAAGTATAAAAAAGTTTAATTTTAAATTTTATTTTATTATACAAATTTTGTTAGCTTTTTTTTCTTCATATATTGTTTGTTAGTTCACAACATTGTGTAAAGTGTTTGTATAAGTGATGACAATATATATGCACTCAATATATATATATAAATTTTATAACAAATAAATTCCTTAGAGATGCCTTAAGTTGAGCACAATTTGTCTGTCGGGTATATATATACTCTGTACAGTACTGCGCGTCTAAGCCTATATAAACAAATGTTTGTTTATGTCATTGTGTTATTGTTTTACAATGAAATAGC
>JAQIWK010000835.1:0-13116 GCA_034695265.1 Dissorhina ornata | reverse complement strand
TTGATTTGATTCAGAGTTTAAGTGATTCATTGACTTCATTATCAACACAAACATTGACTACACAATCAACTAATGGTCTCTTCATTTCAAGTCTAATGATAACAGTAATGTAAATTCAATTGTCTTCATGTCTTTGCTATTAAACTAATTGTTATTAAATTGATCTCTTGTTTGGTGTTTTGCAGACATTTACTGAAATCAATGTCTGAATCACTAATAAATCCAAAGGATGGCCACAACAGTATGTATTTGTTATGATTATTATGAATGGTTTTATTGATTAGTTTGTTAATTGATTGGTAGGCAATGGTTTGGCAGACAATGGTGAAGGTGGTGGTGACCCGACGGCGGCCAACAATGATGACGCTCCCGAACCCGTACTGCCGACCCGAAGGGAGGATACAATTGACGCCCGATCTATATTTGATGTGTAATTTGATTGCAATTGAAATGCATTTGACTGACAATTGTTTGATTGATATGTTTAACTGTTTTTGAATGTCGGACAGGTTTAGGACGAGAAGTGGCAGTCCATTAAAAATCGGTCAGTTATCGACAACTGTTGATAGTATGACATACAATATGAAGCATCGGAATCGGGGAAAGTGTTTGATATTCAATAACAAGACGTTTGGTCCCATGACTGGTCTCAATGAACGAAGAGGTACCGAAGCGGACGCCAGAGAGCTGGTCGGCACGTTTCGGTCGCTTGGCTTTGATGTCCATCTTTACAATGACCCGTCGGCCAAGTCTGTGACCGGTGTATTGGAATCGGGTATTTAAATGCTATTAAATATCTATAAATTATAATTAATTTAATGATTAGTTTATTGTATTTCAATATAAATTTATATAATTGAATGATTAGTAATCATTGATTACTTAACTATAAACTTATATGAATTGTTTGAATCAATGGTAGTGTCAAAGGAAGATCATAAGGATGACGACTGTTTAGTTGTTTGTATCCTAACTCACGGCGAAATGGGAACCCTATGGGGAAGTGATGGCAAGTATACAACGGAAGAGGTTTTCAATTATTTCAAAGGCGATCGATGCGAATCTCTGGCCGGCAAACCAAAGATCTTCTTTATTCAGGTATACATTGATATAAACTTTTAGATACCTTTAGAGTATAAAGTTTATACATTGATATCTAATTGGTTAATATACCCGTCAATAGGCCTGTCAGGGCGATCGTCTCGACTCAGGAGCGGTTCTACGATCACTCGATGTAACCGATTCTGGACAGGAGTACTATCGGATCCCAAATTATGCTGACTTTTTGATAGCTTACAGCACTGTCCCGGGTATGGGTGCACTTGAAAGTGCAATATGTTGTTGCAGTGAACGGCAAATTAAATTTTAAAATTTGATTTTTAGGATATTATTCGTGGCGTAACACGACTGAGGGCTCATGGTTTATACAGTCGTTGACCAAAGTATTGGGTAGTATTCATGTGTCCAATTTGGATCTGTTAACTATGATGACAATGGTTAGCCGTAAGGTTGCCTATGATTTTGAATCTAATGTACCAAATGATGATACTTTTCACCAAAAGAAACAGATCCCATGCGTCACATCAATGCTCACACGACTCATCTACTTTATACCTAAACCTTAAATTAATTTACTTTATTATTATTATAAGTATTATTCAGATTTATAAATTATAATTATACTTTTGAACACAAGTTTAGTTAAATTAACGACAATTGCATTTTTTTCGCATACATTATATAAGAATTTTTTTATAAGATTTTTGTTTGTTTACATTTTTATACATATTCTCGGAAAAGTTTACTTAAATTAATACAAATCTATTTAAATGAAATGAATATAAAAATTTTGTGATTTTTGGATGAAATTTATATTTGAAATTCAGATGAATTAAAGTATTTGCTAATATAATTTGTGTATACAATAGTGTTTTTGTGGTGATTGTAAGGGACAATTGGTGGCAGAGATGTAATGTGCCATAAAACAGAGCGCACGTGCTTTCAAATGACTTGTAATTCTCTAAGTTATTCTGTAAAGAAGAGGAGCGCACTGTATATGTGCTAAGATATAAGGTATAATTCAAATGTCAAATAAAGTTTTCATCCTTTGCTTTTAGTTATTGGTTCGGTATATATATACAGATGTGCACATTGCGGGACATATAGTGAGCCTGGTAATGGTCTGTCCACATATGTGGATCTATATTGTTTGTCACACCTGTGGCTGTCCTCATAGCACAAGGCTGTGCTCCTAATCGACTCGCATTTACATCTGTATATATCTGTTGTTAAATATATTGGTGTTGTGTTTGTGTGTTGTCTTAAGAGTTACACGAATTCCCCAAAACTATTAATCTATAGCTATATATATTGGTATCTGTATTGATAAATAATATATAAATTTATATACATATATAGTAATTGCAAACATTAGGTTTGTTTTGACATACATTCCCAGAATTTACTGCTAAACAATGTGCATTAAAAAAATAAAAATCTTATCAAATGCCATGTTTTGCAAAATTACTATCAATGCATACAACCACTAAGTTTTATTAATCAAAACTTTGATATGTATTGCAATTTTACAATATTTATTGCTTGACTTTTGTTTTATAACTCAATTAATCGCTTGGTTTGTATTATTATTATTATTTGAACGTAAAATTGTTTAGATATAATGAGAAATAACTAATAACAACACAAAACCTAGCCGTTACCGCACGTAATATATAACTATTAAACATATTGTATATGAATATTATTGGTCGACAAAGTATTAGACCCAAAAGAGTTGTAAAAAATGTAATAAGACAGCCGTTACAAGAATAAAAGTAGCTAGGACACTTTTTTTGCTTTAATCTTTCAAGACCTGTGTTTCTCTCATTTATGAGCTTATGTTAGCTTTTGTTTGATTTAGACGCTGGTGTCAAATAAGCTAAGCTTTTATGGATGAGGTTAAGGAATGGTAGGTAAAGACGAGTATTAAGAGAGAGAGAGAGAGAGAGAGAGAGAGAGCAACGATTGTGAGGCGAGAGAGCGTATGTATATCTGCTCTATCAATAGACACCTGTTTTTAAGTATGTGTTTAAGCAATGCAAACGAGGAATTCACACGAGTTTCACAGCATTTGCTCTCTAAAAGTCATTTATAGTTAGATAGAGAGAAATAGACAGCCACTGAATCCCTGGTTATAACTTATTTGCCAACAATTCTTGACTTGAAATTCAAAGACACTTCTTCATCAGCACTTTGCTTGTCATCACTTGTTTTTCTCTCAATTATATATTGCATTTGTCGTTGAATTCAATTTATTTGGAAAGATGTTATTGAAAAGTTTTATTTTTTGTGCATTTGTTTTACTAATTACTGTGTCCACTCTGGCCGATGGTGTCAAACCTCATCGACGCCGTCATAACCGACAGAGAGTGGTAAGTGTTTTACTTAAACATTAACTTATCTAAATGTTACAAAAGTATTAAAAACTTTTAAACTATCCCAACCATACAAATGAACAACTTTTTAAACTTCAAAAATTTTATAAAATAATGCTTTGCATACAGAATCCAAATATATTCTTAGTGTATATATTGGTTTCAATTAATTATATTTGCCATTAAATTGAATTATTAATTTTGCTGCCAATAGAGAGTAAGTCGTGTAAAGGATATGGTTATAGTTCAGCAAAAATCATTGAACGAAAGTAAATCTGACGCCAATGTCGGGACATTAAGTTACGACGATATATACAGTGAGTGGTCAAAGTGGAGTAAATGCCGGCGTCGTTGCAAACAAGTCCGGACTCGACAGTGTGTGTCCAACGACTATTGCGGATCAACTATACTCAAAGAGGAGAGAAGCTGTAGAGGAGGCAAGTGTTTGTTAAATCATGAGATGTCAACGTCCACACCGGGCGAACAGGATGTGCCGCCAAAAGGTCGGGGCCGGGCCTCACAGTTTCGCGTACTCTACCATTTGCAGAGTTATGTTTACTCGCAGTGGTCTGAATGGTCGTCGTGTACTACCGCGTGTCGCACTCGTAGGTCACGCGGTTGTGAAATGAAACAAATTTGCGGCAATAGTATCATTCAGGAAGACGCCCTCTGCTATATCCAGGGCAGTCAGTGCGAGAAAATATATAATAAAAAGCAAAAGGATGTGCCCAACAGTCCTCATGTGCCTACTTTTGAGACAACCAATAGCGCCAACGCTACCGATGAGGTCAAAGAAGATTCAATCGATGATCTGAATTGCGGAGCTAATTATGTGATCAACGACATGGCCAGTAATTTGCGTATAATTGGTGGTCGAGAGTCGACAAAAGGGCGGTGGCCGTGGATGGTCTCCATTCTCAACAGATATCAGGAGCCGTTTTGCGGAGGAACCTTAATATCACCTCAATTTGTTATAACAGCCGGTAATTTAACTTTTGTGTTTTACTTTTAAAAATTGATTAAAAATTAATTTATGAATTGATTGACAGCTCATTGTGTGCGGAGGCGTCTGTATGTGAGAGCCGGAGAACACGATCTGATATTTGCGGACGGATATGAACAACAGGTGCGAGTGTCGGATATCTTTGTGCACCCGGACTATGACGCCGAGACCGTCGACAACGATATAGCTGTGCTCCGACTGCGAAGTCCGCTTAAAATTAACCGATTTGTTGCACCCGTTTGTCTGCCGTCGCCCGACGATGAAATGTCGGTCAACAGTTTGGGTACAATCTTGGGTTGGGGTAAACGACGCAACTCTGCCTTATTTGGCGCCGATGTCTTACATCAGGCACAGGTGCCCATCGCCGACATCAATGATTGTAAATCGGTTTACGAAAACTATTACATATCAAATAATATGGTTTGTGCGGGATATAAGCGGGGTAAAGTGGACAGTTGTGCTGGAGATAGTGGGGGACCACTTTTGTTCAGCAAAAAAGTTACTACCGATGAAAATAAGACAATAGACAAATGGTTTGTCTACGGAATTACGAGGTATTTATTAGTTTGAAATATAACTGATTTTCAAAAAATGAAATGTTTAATGATTTGCAATATATTTATGATTTTGTTTTTTATAATTTAAATAGTTTTGGTGAAGGATGTGGAAAGAAAGGCAGATATGGTATCTATGCTAAGGTAAGCAAACATTTAAATACAGTTTAAATATTTTATTATATTTATTAACAATTTATTTTATTTTTTATCTTTTTTTGTGCACACAATTAGGTCCCAAATCTGGTTAAATGGATCCGAAAAACAGTTCAAAGGAATAGTTAGTTAGTTATAAAAAAAAGACAATATATTTTGGCTTTAAATTTTTTAAAAGTTGTGATATGAATTTCAAGTCTGTTTAAACACTTGACATAATAATTAAAGATTTTTTTTGTAATTATATTTAAAAGGCTAGTCAGAGATCTCTCAACAAATTATTGTATTTTATTTGTAATGACTTAATATAGCATTTAATTTATATAATATAAATCATTCATTGACTTTTAATTATGTAGATATTTATAACATTTAATTTAATAATTATCAATTGTACTTAAAAACACAAATTATATGTAAAAATAAATAAAAGTTTGCAATCAATTTGCATTCAAACAATTAATTGTAAACAACATTTGATTAAACAAATTGTAAAAACAATTATGTAAAACAAAACACAACTATTTATTTGAAATAAATGTACAAATAAAAAGTTTTTTAACGGTAAATAAATCTCAAAAAAATAACTTAACAATTATTATTAAATTGTTTGTAAACTTATATTATTTGCATTCATGATATGAATTCATGTGAATATTTTTAGTAAGAGCTTAATAAAAGTTTTTTATGAAATACTGTACCACTGATTGACAGTATTATCCAAATTAGTGCACATTTCCAGCCACTGTTGTCTACCCGCCGGTGATGGACACGAGTGGCCGACATGTAAGCGCCCCAACAGGTGTTTATTGATATATAAACTTGACTTTCCATAGACAGCTATACTTATAATTAGCTATAAAAATAGATATATTATTAATCAAAAATTAAAGTAACTAAACAAAAGTTTAGTTTTATAAATAGTTACATCATTTAGCGTTTCTTTGGATACATTAACATGAAATGTATCGTTAAATTCAATATCGGGCTCAACATTACGAAGTGTTGTCTTCCGACTTCTTATACGCTTTCGTTTGACAAATAAAACAATTTTCATATAAACTTTTTTTTGGGATTGATATTTAATATAAGAAAGTAATAAAATATATTTAGTATTATATTTTGAGTTATAAAATGTTAAAAAATCCAATACTTGTTTCAATTTCTTTGTCGAAAATATTCCTAACCTTAAGAGTACCCAAAGTAAGTGTCGATGAATTGGTATCATAGGTTAAGGATAGGAGAAGTTCACCTGTAGGTTGTCTCTGTCAATATTCATTAATGTTTAAGGTGTGGTTAATATATTGAATATTATAAAAGGTTAACTATATTTACATTTATTAGCAAACAACTGATATCTTCAGTCATCACGTCTTTACTGATTTTGCTGTGAATGTCAGCCATTCTTAACGGAAACATAGCTCTTCCAATAACATGTTTTCGGGAAAATGAGTCCGTATTATAAACAGTTATCTTCACAATTCTTTCGTCTAATGTTTCTCTGATGGCTTGAAATATGAAGAGTTCGTTAAATATGGGATCAGTTGTATTCTTCAGTACTTTTGTGACAAATTTTGAATTTTTTTCGGGTAAGAGAACTACTTTTGCCATTGGATTCAAATGGTGACCACGTTTTGATATCAAATTTCTGGCTGACAGTAATGTCTAAATTTTATAAATTCATATAAAATAGTAGTTAACTGAATAAATAGTATGTACAAAATATTTAAATAAGTTTGCAACTAAATTACTAAATAAAATATATTCACAAAAAACTTACCACAAGAAGCTGTTGTCTACTAAAGCTATAGTGAAGAACAAAATTAATTTCTGGTCCATCATCTGATTTTGTGGGCATATCTTCGTAAAGACTTTTACTGATTTCATTTTCATTGATCTGTATATTAGAGTTACGTTTACGCCGTTCGCCGTAACCATAAGGCGATTGCCATAAATAGTCGGAATCGGACTCTTCGGTCAACGAAAATGACTGTTCCGTACATTTGAGAGTAATAGTCGGCACAACAAACTCAATGGTTTGCGAGGCTTTCACTCCTGTGTACAGATGGTTAGCCGACGGTTTTGAAGTCATCGCTTCTAACTTTAACTTTTTGTTTCGCAAACTTTTGACTGATAGCCACACAAAATAGGAAAAAATACTTATAAAACAAACTAAAAGTATGAGCACAGGTATTGTCACTTCGGGATGATTGTCCCAATAGTTTTGCACTGAATACTTGTCGGCCATAATATGAACATTATTAACAGAATCTCTGTCTAATATATGATGATTTTGTTTGTCACTCATTATGTCCCTTAAAAAATATATATATATATATTTTTAGTCAAAAAAGTTTTTTTTCAACGTATTGTGAATCACATCTTCTTCGCAAATAATACTTTAAACAACAAAATAGTGTTTCAAACAATTTCAATACACATAATCTTATGATTCATTAAATTAATTACATGATGTATATATGAGTATTTGTTTTAGCAGGTGCATTCACTTAATACATCCAAGCAATTGACTTTACTATTCATATCTGTAGCGCATTTCCAATAGCCATAAATTGTTTTGTCACATACGAGAGTGTCTCTCGTTTTGTATTAAATTGTTTTTTCAAACATTAATAGCATTTTTATATTTATTTATAATATTTATTTAAGTGGTAAATGTACTGAAAGTCGATGGTTGACGTCAATTGTATCCAGATTTTTAGCACTAATTTATTTGAATTAATCCTTTGAATTAAATTTTATTTTTCAAGTTTCACTGAAATTCTGATAACAAAAGAATCGGTAGTTTTTTATGAAACTTTTTTTTATGTATATAAAACAAGTAATGCATATAAAAAATTCAAACATTAATTAGCAGTGAATTACTATTTAGTTTTTTCAAAATTAATTATAACTAAACAATTATAACAAAATTTAATTAAATGGCGAGGGCAAAGCAAAACATGTAATATTATTATATATAGAAATATAATACTGTAAATTATGGCAATTGAGGTTACAAATTGCCATAATTTACAGATATCTGTATATACAGGTGTGTAAGAAAAAAAACTAATACATTTATTATATTTAGCAATGGTAGCTATCACTAACTGAATGAGGGTATAAATTATATTATAAAATAATTTATATTATAAAGTTAACAGCAATACATGGATATAATTGATTTGTTTGCAATAAAATTGTTTAATATTTGAAAGTTTTATATTGAATTGGTTTGTTTATTAGGTATATTTTTTGTTAACCTAATTATTTCAATATTAAATATAATTGTAAATTAAATTTTTGATTAATTTTAAGGTTAATTATTGTATTAACCTATAGGGGCTTTAGACAACAGGATTGTTTTATTTCGTTTTAATTATATTATATATTGTTTGCAAACAATATGTTATTTAAAATATTAGCTATTTTTGAATAAAAAATATAAATTTTGGTTTTAAAAACAAGTTTTTTTGTATTAAAAAATAAGTGTCTTGTTTGCGACAAATCATATTAATGTCAAAACAGTAACACATTTTGCTATCATTTTCAGTAAACATCAAAACCATTTGCTATTTAATTAATTGTTTTGTTAAACAAGTGATTAATTTTGATTATAACCGCAATAGCGTCCGTATTCAACGATAAAAATTAGTGTTTTATTAATAATCATGTTTTCAAAGCAAAGTAAACCACTTGACGATAGAGAGACGAGAGAGAGAGAGAGAGAGAGGGAGAGAGAGAGAGAGAGAGAGAGAGAGAGAGAGAGTATAGAAGAATTAATTTGCAAAAACTTATACATTTATATTGTAGTAATATGTATGTGTGTATAAAGAAAAGGTCAAAATTAATAGTATGATTTAGTGAGACACCTGTTCATACATACATTATTACGCCTAGAAATGGATTGGTGTTCCTCCACCTCCCTTTGCCATCTGTTTTTAAAGCTAATACTTCACTAAAAGCTGCTGTCTTTGCTTTAGACACCAATCTAATGCATTATATTATAATGTAATGAAAGCCGACATTTAGAGTCCAATTATACTATAATATACCGCAATATATATATAAATTTCTACAATATTCTATACATATTGTATACGAGATATACGTGTATAATGAATCAAATGTCTGATTACCGCCCACATTATCGCTACAAATCATTGATCAATGATTAGCTAAACAACACTACACTCTAAGCGACCATCGATTTTGCTTCCAAATGCTATCATATTTTAAAATTTTTTCTAATGAATTGGATTTATAAATTTGATTATCTATTAAATTGATGCAAATATGTGTCCCAATTATATCATCACTAGAATGTATGCCGGTTTACAAAAATGCAAAATATGGGACTGTTTTTGGGGCTCATCTTCACAACGAAGTGAGCTTAAGAATGAAGAAGAAGGTGGAGAAGACGATCACGAAATCTTGAAGTTTTGGGTACCCCAGAGAAGCTTCTCTACACAATCAGGTTTTTATTGTCAAATAATATTATTTTAAAACTTTAGTAGACTTTTTATTAGACAAACTGTAAAATATAACAATATTCTGTTACAGAATATTATTTTTCTATTTGCTTTATTAACTTTTTTTTTAAATTATTTAATTTTAAAAGTTATTTAATTAGTATTTGTTTTGTTCAGTTCAATCATTTTCTCCAAGTCTTAAGAATTTAAAGAGAGATTCGGTGACTTCTGCGTCGACTATTGCTGAAGATGACGGTCCGGTTGGTTACTTCAGTCAAAGAAGACATTCAGATATATCGAGAGCAGCGATCGGTCGAAGTCACGAATGGCCGCAACGAGTGATTAGGTTTTCGAGTACTGACTACTTCTTGGAGAGGACTAACTCGGCCTCAAGTATTAAACTATCGCTTTATAAAAATGTCATCGAAAACAGTAAGAATTAATGGATTTTTAAAAAATAAATTGAAATATAATTAAATATTATTATAATTTATTTTAAGTTAAATCCGAAAGAAATTCAATTACAGAAGAAGGAGAAGTGAATTGTCAACCAAAATGTCAACAAAACAGTTCTTCTTCGACAACAAGTGATAATTCATCAACAGATGAGACGCTAACTTATGGGATGTTAACTTTCTCAGCAAACTATGATCCACTCAAAAAGAGGTTATTTTATATTTATTGCAATTATTATTTAATTTATTGTTTCAAACTATTATATATATTTTTAAGTGCAAAAAAATATATTATTTGCTAAATTTAACTTGTTAATATGAACAGTATAGAACAGTATATGAGCAGTATAGCTATGCTTGCATATAAAATACAATATTATTTACACTTGTTCATGTAATAATAATTGATTTATATAATTAGCATAACTGTATAATAAGTATATTTTGAAAATTATAATATAAATTGAAAATAACTGTAGACTTAACATACATTTGGACAAAGGGTGTGATTTGCCACATAAAGGCCGTAAGAAGACCTACGATACAATATTAAAAATTAATTTAATGCCCAAACAACATGAGGCAAATTTGCGAAATAGTTTTACATCAAAAGATTCAATTATATCAATGCAATCTTCTCGTAAAGTCAAAAATACATTAAACCCTCACTTTCACGAAGACTTTATATTTGAAGTGGAAAAACAAGAATCACTTAAAAATCTTGTACTCAGACTGTCATTGTATGACTACGAAAGACAGGGCAGGTTTGATGCCATCGGACACATTGTATTACCACTTAACTGTTTGAATCAATTGGGAGAATCCCATAAACATAACCTTCCCTTCAAATCTCAAACATCGGTTAGTTTTTTAAAAATAATTATAAATTCATAATAGTGTTCAAACAGCATGTGTTTGTTTAGCCTTTAGTTTTCTACTTTTAATTCTTGATTTAAACATTTATTTTGTAATTAAAAGTTGGAATTCAATGACAATGGGCCGCAACTTCTGGTATCATTGGCTTATACCTCATCAACCGATAGGCTAACCGTCGGTATATTGCGATCTAAAAGACTTTTAACCAAAAAATACTCTTTATTTGAAAGTCTACTAAAAGGAGCCAATAATTGTATATTCAAATTATATTATTATTTTTAATCAAAACTTCTTATTTCATAAACTTTTTAATAATTCACTTTATTTGTAGCAAAAGTGGAAACCTATGTAAAAGTGACACTAATGTGTGCATCAAATAAAATAAAGTCAATGAAGACTAACTTAGTTATGGCTGAAAGTGATACTGATCCTGTTTATAATCAAACATTTAATTTTGTCGGTAATTATAGTGAACAATTTTATAATATATCTGTCATATATTATATAAAATAACTCAACTAATCTATATTTATTTATTAGTTTTATAATTTATCTGCTAGTGTTTTGATAATTATATTAACACTTATGAATTTGATTTAATCATAAAATAGGGTTTAAATATTAATTCACTTTTCTTGTTATGAGTTATATATTTACGACAATTCAATCATTAATTTGTTTTTTTTGTATATTTAATTAAATGGTTGTGAATATGACAGCTCCGCACGGATTTATAGACGAGATATCAGTTGTTATAACGGTTTGTTTGAAAGGAAAGCTAAAGTTTGATAGTGTTATCGGACGAGTCATATCGGGTCCGATCGCGTTTGCCTCTAACGACAAACTAACTCATTGGGGAAAAATGATGTTTGGCTCTGAACAGTAGGTTTCAATTTAATATATGACTTAATTTACAGATTATAACTAAATAAAAAGCCACACAAATAGACAATACTTTTTAAAAGAAAAGTTTTATAAACTTGAGTTAACATTATTTAAAAAAAAACTTTATGAATTATAATGCAGTTTATAATTAAAATGGCTTATTTTTTGGCTTTTTATTATGTACCAGGTTATAACAACTAAATATATTGACTAAAATAACATTTTTTTAAATTACAGAGTCATAACTGAATGGAGAAACTTATATCTATAGTTAATTTATTGTTATTATTAGTATTTTGTTGTTTTTGTCACAAAATAAATTATATATTAAATTAATTTATTCATTAATTATATCTTAAAATTTTATTTGGTTATTTTAGTTCATCACTTAATTTACATTTTTCATTAAATTCATTGAATGTTTTGTGCAAAAAAGATGTTGTACTACTGTTTTGAAATGAAAATAAAACTGTTATTTAAGAAATGTTGAGTTTTAATTAATTAATTAAAATTATATTTGAAATATATGTTTGAAATGCTTTGAGCTTTTCTATACTTTTGTAGACACAGGATTTTTAAGCTTAATTTTTACTTGAAAAGTAAAATTTATGCAAATATTAATATATTTACTGAATTACAACTTAAATGTCAAATAAATATTCAAAAAATATAAAAAGTTGTTGTTAGACAATATGCAATAACAAAAAATTATCATATTATAGAAATAATCAATAATAATAAATGACAACAAGTGTAAAAAATTGTGAAATAAGCAACATATTAAATTATATTTTATAATAGATTATTAAATTTAATTGACATAACATATTAAACATTAAAAAATTATAAAGTAGTTAATTTTAAAAATAATTTTCAAGTGTTTAATAAAGTTTTTCAATTTAAACTTTTAACTTTAAAGTATGATGGCTTAAATTTAAAAGCAGCGTTCAATTGATTATTTAAAATATTTAATATAACAATTGCATAATTCTTAAAAGTTTAGACAAATACTTATTTATTTTTTAATCTTTAAATAAAAATATATAAAATGTTAGCTTTAAAAATGAATGAATAGATTATTAAGTTTTAAATTTCAGTATTTGGCGATAAGATCTCCAGAACTGCAGGCTATTTGATCCCAAACTGTAACGATGAGAGACATCTAATTCATTGGCTATCTTTCATATGTAATATAAATCAATGAAAGACATATACAGTGAAGAGGTTCACTGATTAAAGTCTTTTTATTTAAAAAAAATTGTCTCAACATTTTCAATG
>JAQIWK010000834.1:0-13117 GCA_034695265.1 Dissorhina ornata | reverse complement strand
TGGGAAATGGAGAAGTGAAACGTGTAGAAGACATGTCTACTCAAGACTTTATTGACAGCGCGTCTGACAGTCAAGATCTATGCGCCGATTGCAGTGAAGTTAACAAAATTGTCGAAAAGATCAAAAGCTGTTCCGTTTTGCTTAGTTTTAGTGTCGGTCGCGATAAAGTGCCGGTCACTGTGGAAGCACCGGTCGAACACCCATTCTTTGTCTTTCATAAGGGCTGGTCTTCGTGTTCACCCGAAAGGTCACACTTAAGATATGGTCTCAAATGTCGTAAACTTCGAATCGGAGATAATTGTGTTTCACTGACTCCCAGAAACACTTCAACACCCAATCAGACAACACATAAGACTCATAAAAGTCTCAAGAATTTGGTATTAGAAGAGTCGCTTCAAAAGAAAGCCAAATCGAAGCCAACAGTTGGCGGCCATAAGATGTCGAGTCCATCGCAATCACCGTTATCTCTAGTGAAAAGTGTGACACCGCCTGCAGCTACAGTGAAAGCATCCGTTGCTTGTATTGCCAGCGATGCCAACACCGATCACAACCCGAAACCAAACGAGCTTTTAGTGAAGAAAGAGGAGGAGAGCAGCAGTGCATCTAAAGTGAAGGAAGTGTCGCAAAATAAAGACGTTTCGGATTCAGTGCCAACCACTTCATCCGAAAGTGTAGTGACTGTGAATAGAGTGGACAACAGTCCAGACCCCAGACACTCGACGTCAGATCATATAGATGTTGAGTCAGACGAGCCTTTAAACGCCTCATGAAATGAGATTTGTTTTTGATCTCATAATTATTTTTTTGTGGATTTAATCGATTGGATTAATTGAATAGATGTATGACATGTTTATGACAAGTAATGGGTTTATTTTAAATAATTAGTGGAAAATGTTAAGAATTTATATATATTTGTAGCCAAAACTAAATCTATATTTATATTTATTAATCATATCATGAGTTGAAATGAATGTCTATTTTTCTCGAATTACAAAACTGTTGAATGTTTTCAAAAGCCTTTCAAATTAGATATCAAGATATTTAGGATAAATCTGTTGTTACGATAACACTCTTCTATTTCTCTCGACTGTTAACCCATTCAAAGTAATCGCCGTTTGTTTTGATTACAAAAAATGTATATTTTATTGATATTTCATTCCAAAGATGAAACAGTGCTCTAAATTGTGCTTAAATTTGACGATAACTTAACACTAAATTAAGACTAAAAACACACGTTTGTTGTTACACTTGATTGTTGTTATAGTCTTTAAAGATAAATAATTGTATTTTCTATAGATTTTGATGATTGTCTCCGATCTGTGATATCTAAATATCAAACTCTCTATCAAACAGTTAGTTATCTCTTTGTCTGTTATGTTATCTTCTTTGCCTATTGAATGACTAAACTCTTTAAATTAAGTCAATTGTGTTTGACATTTATGTTTCAATTCAACTGAATTTGTTTGTAAACACCGATTGTAAAGCAATTCAATTATAAAATTTTATATTTATATTCATATAATCATTGATGAGATCAACAATTATTGCCTCAAATCATGCTTTTTTAGACGAATCGATGGTTTATTTTAAATTATTAATTGATTTTATTTGAATCATTATTTTTGTTGCAATATTTTTTTTAACCATAATTATGAATGCATTATATTTTTAGCTTATAATTTGTGACCAATTTTAAAAACTAATGAATTTTAAAATTAATTACTGTTTGAAAAAATTATTTATATATTTTTTTGTCTCAAACCTATAAAATCTGTTTCTAATAATTGAATTAAAATTATTGGATAATAAGATTCAATAGATATCTTATAATATAAGCTGCGAATTGAGTGCAACACTCTGTTAGATCTCATTATCTATTTTTGTATTAAAAAAATGTTTGAAAATATTTTATTATAATTATTATAACGATTATTATAAAATTTAGTATAATACAAATAATGTTAATCACATCTAAAGCTCAAACAAACAAACAAAATAAGTTATAAATTTAATTTTGTTACAAAATCATTAAATAATTACAAATAATGTATTTTAAAAATTACATATAGTGTATAAAAGGGATATCCAAACACATGATAAACACCGATCACTGATCCTATCACCTGAACTGACCATTTATTGGTATACATATATATATACAGAGCGTCCACTCAATTATTATTTTTGGATAAACTTCAATGTATTGTCTATTTATTAAATATATTTAATCCGATGGTCAGCTCTTGGTGTGGATTAATTGATTAATTATTGCCTAATATATATATATACATACAGTGTTTGAGCACAAAAAAAAGTTTGCCTTAAAAAATTAAAACAAATTGTTTTGTTATTATTATAGGTAACGGTTTTAATGCTATATTTAAAGTTAATTAAATATATTATAAATTCATAATCTGAAGGCATAATTACTGCTTATGTTTAATGGACTTAATTTGAATTTTTTGTAAGTTCTATGTTATTATAAATGTTGAAAAAATAAAGTTAAGTTTAAACAAAATATTTGTGAAAACCACTATATTATTACAGTGCTGTCCTGTCCGGGCAATCAATGGATCTTATATTTCGTAAGTACACTATATTTTGGTTTATATTGGCGTTTGAACGTAAAGATTACATGAATCTACTGTAACTACAAGTCGTTATACTCTATGAGACGATAAGATGATTGGCTTTCTTTAAGACAAAGAGTAGTCTCCGGACTCCACTTCAGTCGAGAGTGAGAGAGAGAGAGAGAGAGAGGACTCGCAGTCAGCGATTCATTACTGCTGGCGATAAACCCAAACATTTTAGACGTGATACTGGGCTCACACATCAAATTACCCCCAAAACCATCAATTTTGTTGTGACACACAATCTCTCCTCTTGAGAAAGAAAAATCTCATCCCCGTATGTCTTACACCAGTCTATGCCTCTCTTTGTCTAATAATTATCTTTAATAATCTCTTCGGTGTATTGGTTTTTTTGTTTAGCCAAACAGTTTACGTTATAACTTATAAGAGATTAGTAATTAATAAACAAAGTATAATTTTAGTTTTTAAGATTGTTTTGACGTATAAAATGTAGTAAATTTATAAATAAACAATTTAGCTACTCATTATAACCGTTTGAAAAAAATTATCGTTAGTTTTACTAACTTATACAAGTATTACACAGTCTTGTATACCTGTTTAAACAAACTTGCAAATTGCAAGTAGCACTCATCTCTCTCTCTCTCTCTCTCTCTCTCTCTCTCTCTCTCTCTCTCTCTCTCTCTACGTGTGTGTATGTCTAATTATTAGAATCTAATATATGTATATATATAACAAATGTATGTAATGAAGAATTAATTTAATTTAGTGATAAATATTGAATAATTTACATGAAGTGATAGAATTTACAAATTTACTAAAAATGTATGTAAAATGTTTAAGATTTAACAAAAAGTGAGGAATACTTGAAAGTTAATTCAATATGATGGTAAGGTATCAACTATAGATAGTATACCATTGGTAGTTAACATTGAAAGTATGCATAATATTCCGAAAGTGAATGCAATGTTTGTTAAATTTAGTAACATTTTGCAAACTTTAAATGTATTGGTTTCTATAGTAATAGTTGGCTAAATTCAAAACATATTAATTTGATAATACAATACAATAGTTGCTTTGTGTCTATTAATTGTGTTAATTTATAAATTACTTATAATTATGAATCCAAATATATTAAATAACAGGTAAATAATAAACAAATTTATTCAAATTTTACTAGGCTAGTTTAACTTAAGTACAATAGATTTTTAAACAAATTGACTAAATTTAATAATATTTGTAAATTTATTAAATATATTAATTTTACAATTATCGTATAAACTTATTTAAGTAATAAAAAAATGATTTAAAGCGGTAAAATGTGGTTTTGGTGTAAACATCTAAATAATATTCTGATATAAAGTAATAAAAATATTTTTATTACTTTATAAATATGTAATATTTTGTTTGAAACTATAATTTGTAAAATAAATATTTTAAAAAAACTATTATTACTTAATTGAATTGCATTTAGCGGTGAATCGCAAACTCGTTTACTTCAGTCACGAATAGATAGTCTGGAAAAACATTTGTTGGAAATTCACAATTCAATAGCTATTTATGCTCTAAAAGTAGCCAAAACCAGAGATAGCGCCGACTTAGTGGCCAATAATGTGCTGCAATTTGCTGAGTCGGAAAAAATTAATGCCAGGTTTTTATATTTGCAATAATAATTTTTTTTTAATGTTTTTAAATATAAAATTAAAAATTTTTAAATATAGTTTAAAACTTGGATTAACTAATTTTGCCAATTGTTTGAATGCTATACAAGATTTTCGAGACGATGAGGTAACAAAAATATTACATTTAATATTATATTTAAATTGTATTAAACATTAAAAATATAGATCAAACAACTAGAAGACAAAGTAATTAATGAAATCAGTTTATACGGAGAATTTACACGAAAAGCAAAAGTATTGTATATTTTAATTAAATGAAATTAATTATATAATAATAATAATAATAATATTATAAAATATACACAAACTTTGCATAAAGGAAGAGCTCAAAGTGAACGCAAACGCCCGAAACAAACAGCTCTCAGATCTAAAAGAAGCAAAACTTCGAGAACTGGTCAGGAGTTCGAGCTTTAATGAAGTTTCCAATGTATTCACAACATATGAACTTCAAATTCAAAAATTTGAATATAAAAAGATTTGCGATTTTAAGGTTTTAACATTTAAATACAATTTCATTGATAATGGATTTTTAAAATGTTGACTAATATATATTAATATCTTTTAACAGAAATTTTTGCTTGAATTCATTAAAAGCGAGCTTTTATTTAACGCAAAAACCATTGAAATGTTGACTGAAACCTATAATCACGTGAAGAATATAGACGCCGACAAAGATTTGCAACTATTTTGCAATCACTTTAATTTGCAACAATTGGGTTCACCCAAACGTGATGACACTTCGCCCATAGACCACTCGGCCACTTCCCAACCCACCGAACCTCACTCCACATTAAGACGTTTCAATTCTGCGCCCAATTTTAATTCAAGTATTGATTCAACAAATAATGATTCAAATCATGATTTAAACAGAGACTCAAAGTCTATTGAATCGATTGGAGATCACTCGGAAAGTGATAGTGATTTAGATGTCGAACCAAATTATTCGTTAAAATAGTCATTTATTTTGTCCAAAATTTAGTCATAAAATTTACATTATTTTACACCATTTTATTATAAAATTATATATTGCTTTATAAACTCAATTATAATCTATTATATTATTATTACGATTAGCAAAAGTATTATTACAATAGTGTTAGTCTTAATAATTAATCAAACGTTAACATTACTGTTGGTTCTTCTCCTTTTTTCAGCCAATCGTTTTGATCTTCTGAGACCAGAATTTGGACAGAATTCTGAATCCGTGTCCTCTTCGCTCTCGTTGTCGTCGGCGTAATACCACTTAATGACAGTCCCGTCCCACTAATACATCCAAAATAATATATCAATATTTAAATGTAAAACATATCTTAATCTAATCTTACACTCGAAGACATTAGTGTCATGTCGTACGGATGAAACGATACATCTGTAATGTATTTAAAGCACATTTAAACCAATAAAATCAATTTTACTAATTACATTGACTTACCTCTAACGCAACCCTTATGTCCATTAAGAGTTTTGACAATTTTTCCCGTCAGTACATCGTATATGATTACCTTTCCAGACGAGCAACCGGTGTATATATACCGCTGACCAGTACTCCATTCGGGAGAAAATCGACAACTAATTCAATGTCAAAGTATAAATTTAATTCATTGTTTGTAATTAAGTATCGCTTAAAAAATAATACCGAATAAGCGTTTGAAGTACAGAATGACCTAAACATTAAAGTTTTCAAAATTTATATAATTAATAAATTGTGTGAATTATAGGGTTAATGAATACTCACCCATATATGTCATTAGCGAAGTGTCGCCTTCAATCTTCTTTCGATTGGCCAACACTTCAACAAAAAAAGTTTTCAAAATTATTTCAACACTTATTTTATTTGGAAATTAATTAAAGTCATACACTTTCTAGGGATAGCCTGCCATCTATAGTCCCAGTTCTGTCGGCTAACAGCCTTCCGAGTGGCTTCAAAGCCGATTTGAGGCGAAAAACACCTGATATCCCACAATTTGATTGTCTGATCCTTGCTATTAGTTATCAGATGCCGTCCATCGCCTTTTGAGTCGATATAAGTAATGCCGTCGACGTGTCCCGAAAGTACACCGACGGGTTTGGGCGACGACTCATTCAAAGCTCTTCGATCCCATACTTTACAGAGACCGTCATCGCCGGCACTAAACAAAATCTGCGAACTCGAGTCGGCGAACGCCACTGAATTCACATCGTCCTCATGGCATCGGATCTTAAGCACACGACTCTTATGCTCTCTATTATAGACGTATAGACATTCGTCTATAATTTACATGCCGTATAAATATACTTAGTTTTGATTATGTTTAAGTTAAAGTATTAAAAGTTAATTAAATTAACAAATTGAACAAACCGTTAGCGCCGCCCAATATTTCAGAGCCATCCTGAGAGAAGCGCAAAGAAAATATACAAAACCGTCGGTCGTCTGGAGAAAGTGAAAGTGCTTCATGTGTCTCAGTGTCGCCATAAATATTGCAAATATGGACTAAACGGACATATATTGCAATTAATATAATTATAATTAGTTGTTTTCATATCTAATACTGACTGCATTCAGACCAACTCGAGTATATAAAATGCCTTCCGTCAGGACTGTTGTATTGATTAATTAAAATTAAAAAACTATAACAACAGCCCATTAGATACTGTACCTAAAATCGGTGTCGAGTATACTCCAACCAACATCTCGTGCCCATACAGTCTTAAACAGTTTGAATCGATCGTATCGGGTGTCGTATATTCTGATAGCTGTGTCCTGACAGGCCGTCAAAAATAGTTCACCACTTTTAAAGTGAAATCCACAAAAAGCTATCCAAAAAATGGTTTAAGCATTTGCTGGCAATGGTCTGGTAAGTGTGATTACCTTTGCTGTGATAGTGATCGAGAGTCTGTTTCTTATTGGGTAAAATAGTATCAGACAGTCTGCACCTATCACTCAACCCAAATGCATGACTGGTCACTGTATGGCCGCAATCATTCACTCCTATCTCTCGGTTACAAAACAATTTAGGAATCGGTGGCAAAGGTTTGTCGGCCGACAGACCCGTCTGGGCTCGCAATATGAGCTTTAAATCACTTTCATCTATGACTGAAGTGTCCGGGTTTTGGATGGTATGTACTGCAATCAAATCACTTGTTTTACTGTTTGGACACCAATTTATAGTTATCGATAGGTCTTACAGGCAGGTGTGGTATGTCTTCGGCTCGATGTGGACTGATAGACATAACCCGAGTCATCGGTGGTGTCCGAGTCATCGT
Source organism: Dissorhina ornata (assembly GCA_034695265.1). NCBI lineage: Eukaryota > Metazoa > Arthropoda > Arachnida > Sarcoptiformes > Oppiidae > Dissorhina > Dissorhina ornata. The sequence continues at coordinate 5,604 of JAQIWK010000834.1, read as the reverse complement.
CATTGTCAGAACTGGAAGATCGGACAAACCGTATGTGACCTCTTCGGATCAGATACCTTAAGATTGTGTTTAAATCTGGATCGGGCTCTGAGTCGGACATTGACTCATCGTTTGCCTCTCTAGTGGTCTCGACGTCTGACATAAGTCGAGATCTTCTCACAAAAGGATTATTATCGGAAATGTTGGACAAATGGGATCCCATTAATAGGCCCGCAATGGATACCAATTAAGCACTTATTAAACATATATTGATTATTGGCCGCCAATTGTTGGCCACTAAACACTCAAACAAATAGTTAGTGTTTGTCTTGACATTTGATGTCACTTTCAATACAATAAATCAATGGTTTAGTCAATTAAATGCCAAATCAATTCAGTAATCAATTAATGAAACAACAAATCAAATGTTGTTTGAAAGCCAACCAAAAGTGCACTTTTTATTATCAAAACATCAATTATTTTACACTCAAATTGCACTCAAAAAACTGTATTCAAAGGGTTTACAATGTTTTCACTCCCAATCCAATGCATTTCAAGGCAATTTCAACGCAAATGTATTGCAATTGTACGGTAAGGACGACGTTATTGACTATAACTTTTAAATGCCATTTCATATGATTTGTCAATTTATTACCATTAGTTGGACGCCCGATATCTGGCCACCAATGGCCGCCGGTAAATGTAGGGCTCGGGACAAATACATGTTAACTACTTATTGGACATGACTCGCAATGTCATCCACATTCATCATGATATACCTGTCCATCCAATACCATCTAAATATAAGCACCAGTAATGTGTGTCTACTGTAGTAATGCCTTCAATGCAATGCAATGCAATAATTGATAGTAATTATTACTATCCATCCCATAGATTACCATTCAATATACTATCGGTAACCAGAACTCATAACAACTGGACAAACAATTTATGGTACTTTTCTTATATTTTGAATGATTTTTGAAATAAAAAGTTTGTTTAATATAAAAAGTGTAATATATATAGAGGTAAAGCTGTATATTATATAATATTACACTGTTTTGCAAACAAGTGTTGTTCACGTGATTGGGGGTCGCGTTGTTGTTGAGGGGAGTGTAGTGTTGTGCGCACGCGTGGGATGAATAGGCGTTGAATGTTGTGCTGATGAGTGTGTTGTTTGGATGTATGCAATGATCAGTGAGTGTTAGTGAGCGCTATAGTGAGGGTTCACGTCATTTTGGCCGCCATTTGTATGCATTGGTTGATGTGATATGCAATTCAAACCACAATCTAATGATACAATTTGTTGTTAACCCGAGAGTGACAAGTGTTGCCCCGAGTGCTGACCAGTGCCAGCCGTGCGGTGCACCCAATCACATGTCTGTCTCACACCCGATACACTAGTTTTGGAGTCAACTCTCAATACACTGTTTTTTAGCGCTTTTATTGAAGTTTTGCAATGAATTACAACATAAATACTACTTTCAATGCATTGACAGTTCAGTCAATACATCGGCGCGTGTTTTCAATCACCGCACACCATATGACCCCCAACTCCGACCAGTGATGGCTCACATCAACGATAAGACAAATAGTATGGACTCTAAAGAGTCGCCAGAAGTCAAAACGGATTTAAACCACAAAAGTGTGGATAATATTGATAAATGTGTCAACAGTTTGGCGCCAAAGAGCGAAATGACTCGTCAGATGTCTTTGCCATCCACTTTACCATCGATGCAAACCTCCAACCATTTGTCGGCAACGAGTGGTCCGTTTCTATCGCCTCCGCAGTCGACTTCGAGTGCAGATCCGGTGCACGACTTGCCGCCAGAGTTGCTGCAGAAGGGATGGCGCTGTTTCTGGAGTAAGCGAGAGGGCAGACCTTACTTCTTCAATAAGGTAACCAATGAGTCCATGTGGGATATGCCGCCCACTGGCTCTCAATACGACCCCATCACTGACCCGCTCGGCATTCAGTCATCCACACCGCCCACACCCACCGACCCGACCACTCCCACCTCAACTCCCGTTAATTTCCAACATTGGCCGCAAAGGGCCGGCGATAAAAGGTCACTATCAATGGATGACGCCATGAGTGGTCAGCCACCGGCCAAACGGTTTGTACTAAACGGACCGTTTGATCTCGAAGTGCACACCAATTGCGTGATTTGGGAAAGAAATCCTGTGCTTCAGTTCCACTCACATCCAGAAATAGAGACTTTGAGAGCATCTCTGGTATTAAAGTTAAGACAACAGTACCACGAGATGTGTCACTCGCGGGAAAACATTGAAACGCCTAAAGAGTCGTTTAATCGGTGGCTAATGGAGCGTAAGGTTGTGGACAAAGGGTGCGATCCAGTAGTGCCGAGCGATTGCTTTTCGGAAGTGTCGCGATCCATGTATAACGAGATAATGAATGACATTCCCATCAAACTCTTTAAACCAAAGTTTTCGGGTGAAGCGCGTAAGCAGTTGTCGAAGTATGCAGAAGCGGCCAAAAAGATGATTGAATCCCGAAACGCCTCGTCCGAGAGCAGGAAGATTGTCAAATGGAATGTTGAGGACGCCTTCCAGTGGATCCGTAAGACATTAAACGCTACGTTTGATGACTACCAGCAAAGACTGTCTCATCTGAAACAGCAGTGTCAGCCACACATCACCGAAGCGGCCAAAAGTTCAGTGGAAGGCATTTGTTCCAAAATATACCACTTGTCGTGCGAATATGCAAAGAAGATCCAACAAAAGAATCTGGAAATTCTGGCCACCGATGGACTCAAAGGTTTGGTTACAATTTTGTTTGACAATTAGTTTAGTGAGTATTGAAATGAATGAATTGTGAATGATTTGAATAGAGAGCTGTCCATTGCGAGTGCAGAATCCGAAGAAGGTGTACTGTTATCCGGTACATCTAGCACATCCAGTTCCTAAACTACCGGCCGTTCATATATTCACCGATAAGGATACCACACATTTGCGATACAAAAATGATTCATTGCGTATAAGTACTCTCTACTTTCAAAAGTTAGAGCAACTTTACCGATACAACTGCTTTGATGACCGAAAGTTTAATTTGTTTTTGACACGTGTTTGGTCTCTACTCAAGAGATATCAAGTAATTACCAATCAATTCAATTGTTTTGTAAATTTAATTATTAATAAAACTTTTATGCAATCAATTAGTAATAAAAATATTTTTATTTTTGAAGACAACTCTTGCATTAAATTCTTATTAATCACTAATTGTTTAACTAATTTACTTTAAAAATAGATGATTTAATCACTGTTTATTTGAATTAATTTTTAGTATAATTGTACATATAAATTATAGATTTTAACTAATATAAAGTGCATTTATGATTTCTATTATTGTTTAATTCGATAGCGATATTTATACAGAATATTTTTAAGTATAACAGAATATTCTGTTGATTTTGTTGCACATTTATCGTCTAATTAAAAGTTTTGCTCATAGTTTTAATTTAAAACTTTATACCTCAAATTTGATAAATTATAGGACAATTTTTAGGAATATTTAGGTTTTAATAATTTTTATATAAATTAAAATTAATTAAATTTATAGACTTAATTAGAGTAGTTTATAAACGTGATTTAAAATGATGGTATAAAATAGTAATTTTGAATGAATTTAACCAAATGATTGGTTACTGTTTACCTAATAGACATGGTTGGGCACAAACGAGAGTTCGCCCACTCAGGGAGCCCTACCTCTATCGGTGTTCTCTGTTTTGCACAAACACTTTGGCGTTACGTTTGAATGCTTTGCGTCGCCTCTCAACTGCTATTTCAGACAATACTGTTCGGCATTTGTCGACACCGATGGTTACTTCGGGTCGCGAGGGTTTGTCCATTTATTTACCAATCAATATGTTTTATAACGATTAGTAATTTGAATGTTTACATACATTACAGACCAATTCTTAACTTTTATCCGGTTTGCGGATCATTTGAAGTGAACCCTCCCTTTTGTGAAGAGCTAATGGAGGCCACTATCGATCATTTTGACCGACTGTTGGCCAACTCTCCAGAACCGCTATCGTTCATAGTGTTTGTGCCCGAATGGAGAGATCCGGTGCCAAAAGTGATTACCAAACTAGAGAGCAGCAAATTTAAGCGCAAACACCTGATTGTGCCGGCCTTTGAACACGAGTACCGAAATGGGTGTCAACACGTGTGCGACAAAAGTGATTTGAATGTCAAGTCAGCGCACGGCACTCTCGTCGTCTTCCTACAAAATGACTCCGGTTTTCTCAAATGGGGTCCAACTCCTGAACGACTCGACGAACTCATGGATGCCTATAAGTGCGGCAAAGATAAAGATATCCCAATCCTCTCCCCTCCGCCCACTCCTATCAACAATCAAAAGAGCGAAACTGACAAACCGTTAAACTCTGAACTAACCGGAGCTCTTAAAGACGATACTACAAGTGTTTCTAACAGTGACTAAACCCTTTTGTTCATCTCATTTCATCACTTGTATTCAATACAACCTTTTTATTTGAAATTTATTTCTAATTTGTATATAAATTACATTTTAATACCATTTATTCACATGAATTAATCACTAAATTGTAAATATATTCATCAAAAAAATAACTTAAATTATTCGCAATAATTAGCAAAAAAAAGTAATGATTTATTGTGAATCCTTATATATTTTAAATGAGATGTCTATATAACACGACTGTTAATGATTTATAATTATAACTCAATTTTAATATAAAATCCAAATAAAATAGATTGTTATGATTAATAAGTTAATTTGTATGATAATTAATTTTTACTTGTTAATTATTTTGCTAATTGGTTCAAATTAAAATAGTCAACATTGACCAAGATCTTGGTTTGGTTTGCTAACATAAGATAAGTATCATAAAGTATATGATAAGTTTTATTATGAATTAGTCAGCATATTAATTCTGTTACAGAATTTCTGTATTAAAATAAAATTCTTTCAAATTAAAAAAGATCACTAGGATAATATTCTAGTGTTAAAAAATTAACTTAATTATAAGTTTGTATTAGAAATTAATATATCAAAATGTTTAAAAAATATATATTTAAAGGAAAGTTAAATAACAATTAAATATAATTAGTTGTATATTGTATAACAATTAATTGGGAAAAAATTTAGAAAAACAAGTTTTAGTTATCCAGTATAACTTATCCTTCAAATCAGGTATTTTTTCAATGAATTAATTGATTACAATATTATTTTCAGTTTTTTAAATACACCATCATCTTAATAGTGAGTAAATAATTGATTAAAATATAATCATTAATTCCTGACCATCTAACTTGAAAGTTGTAACTAATTAGGTAAGCTAGTTAAGTTAAAAGTGTTTAAATTATAAATTACACCAATATTTCAATTATAAAATTTAGTAAGTATTAACTAAAAATTAACTAATCAATTATATTTGTAATATATTTAAAATTAGTTGTTATAAAATTTAATTGAATCAAGTAGAAATTTCATGTAGAATTGAATATATTCTGTATCTTTTTAAGGTGCGGTTCTATTTTACCCCGCAACGATTTTATAATTTATTTTTATGTAGAATTTAGCGCTGAAAACGAATATGTAATCCAAAAAATTTTACCTTG
>JAQIWK010000833.1:0-13118 GCA_034695265.1 Dissorhina ornata | reverse complement strand
GAGTTCTGAGCGCTAATCAATAGCTGCCAGAGTTCGCCCATAAATTCACGTGCTTTCTTGCCATTGAGAAAACCGGTTAAATTGATTTGCATTAGCTTTCCGTCGGGGAACTGGAGGTTCAAGAAAATGATGGGAAGAAATCTACATTAGTTTCATATGAATTGATTTTTTATACAATTAATTAAAACAATTATTAAACAAAAATAATCAATAAAATGTTGATATTCTTGTTCGGCTTTTCCTCTCAATGGCAGCGAATGATAATAACAAGACTTGCCGTCAGAAACACCGGTTCTCTATTTGACTATCGGTTGAAATTCGCCTAAAAGACTGATCACAAAAGACTCAATGAGATGGTAAGTCATTACAAACAAGTTTTTTGAGAAAAAACGCTAATTTAATTTAATATTTCTGTCGATTTGAGTTTCACTTAAATAAAACATTTTCAGTTATTTTACATTAAATTTTAAAACAAAAAATTAAAAAACGAAATAAAAGAAAGGGATTAATGAGAAAAAGAAAGTAACAGAAAAGCAATATTTTACAAATGTTTATATATATATTGGGAGTACCATTGAGTTTAGATTTCTTCAGATGACACGGATTGTTATCACAACATTTGATCACATTTTGGTCTTATTTTACAACTCATTTTGTGCACAACTTTGCGATACATATGGGAGAAGTAGTCATCTAATGAATCAAAATCGCAAACAATATTTACTAAATTTGATTCAATATTCAATTAATTTACTAAAACCTAATGAATATCATTACATATCAGTATAAATTATATATTATCTAAATATTTTCAATACATTTTAAACAAATCTTAAAATAATCCTTAAATTCAACACAATTTGTCAATTGTTTCACAAATGAAACAAAACTCATGACATCAACCATTTGATGACATCTAAAGACAATCGACAGATTATAAGCCATTCTTTAAACAAATAGCACTAATTATATGAGACAATTGGTTGGGTATTACAGATGATAGCAAAATCAATGTCCAAACAAACCATTAAATTATATCAATTGATTCAAAGTCATTACAACAACTATGCTATACCTTATCGGTCTGTAATTGGTTTAAGACATATTCAACCACCACTTCGTCCTCCATTTCGAGCAACTGAGCGATTCTCGTGTGAATCCATGGCCGCAATACATCCAGATTCACCTTTTTTATGTCCACCTATTCATCAATGGTTATCATTAATATCAATACAACAACACATCAATAGTATTGATTCAATACATATGTTAGCGTCACTTACTTTGTTCACCAAAACCTCATTGAACTTCAATTGTTTCAATAGTTTCTTGTGTTTGTCGGCAAACCGGTTGTCCTGCTCTGCGCTCGTGCCCTACGGATCACAATCAACACATCCATTAGTAAACAATTTATAAATCAATTAAATGGTAAGCAAATCACTAATCAATGTCAACATTGATCATAATTAACGCCCCAAACAGCGACCGGTCGTAACTCTTACTCGAAAAAAGCCGGCGTCTGTCATAACGAGATGTGTTGACAATCAGTCAAATGAATTGACGGATAGTTTGTAAACACAATTTGATGGTTAAATCAAATCAATTATAAACACATTTTAAATGATTGTAAACACGAAATGCGCTCAAAATTGATAGACAAATGGCGACAAAACAAGCATCACTTCACCGACACTATAGATCTATGCAGTCATTGTGTAGAGCTCTGTGACAACACTCATCACATATAATGGTAGTGTTGATGCCATACTAATAGACCCCTAGGTTTGACTCAATGGCTTACAATGTGACACAACATGTACCCAAACAGTTGCCCCACAGTTAACGGCATTACATTGTCTATGAATTTCTTGAAATAAATAATTATCCGAAATCCGGGATTTAAAATGTTTTAAAAGTCTGCATCACATTTGAGTGACACTACAATCGGCCGCTTAATTGTGACACTAATTGCTAAATAATTTTTAATTGTGATCTCAATTGACCGCACATTCACTCAAATTAATACTTATTTTAAGTTTTGTTTATATTTTTTTGGACAAAAAATTCACGTGTTTTTTAGTTACAAAAAAAAGTTGAAAAAAACTTAATTTTTATTGATTTGTGTATTGAATTGATTTGAATTAAAGCCGCAAACTTTGGCCACAAATATGTCGAAACCTGGTGTGAGCGAAGATCAGTTGAAATCAATCGGTGATCTACTGAATGACGTCCGGCGGCCAATCGGCGAACGCTTTCGGGCGTTGTTTACGTTGCGAAACATCGGCGGCGCCGCCAGTATTGACCACATCTGTCGGTGTTTGCTGTCGGATGAGTCGGCGCTTCTGAAGCACGAGTGCGCCTATTGTTTGGGCCAAACACAGGACACACACGCCATACCTGTGCTGAACCAAGTGTTGGCCAACACCGACGAACACCCGATGGTCCGTCACGAGGCCGCCGAAGCTTTGGGAGCTATTGGCGCACAACAGTCTCTCGATGTGCTTAAGGTTTGTCTCATTAGTTGTCATTATTTTTATTGTCAGGACTTTTAATTAAATGTTTGGTTTGTTTTGTTGAACAGAAGTACGCAAACGATAGCAACCAATCGGTGGCCGAAACTTGTTTGCTAGCCATTCAACGAATTGAGTATTTAATGAACGAAACCAAAGATCTCATTACAAATGAGTCACCGGTATTCAAGTCAGTAGATCCGGTGCCACCACTTCGATGCGATGAGACGGATGTGTCAAAACTGGAAGCCCTTCTCATTGATACCAATAATGACTTGTTTTCTCGATATCGAGCGATGTTTGCCTTAAGAAACATAAACACTGATGAGTCGGCCGTAGCTCTGGCCAAAGGTCTTAAATGCGATGATTCGGCACTGTTTAGGCACGAAGTGGCCTATGTTTTGGGCCAAATGCAGAACCCATCGACTGTCAAACAATTGGCCCATAATTTGGCTGATTTTACCGAAAACGAAATGGTTAGACACGAATGTGCCGAAGCATTGGGTGCCATCGCCACCAATGATGCCCAACAAGAGCTCAATAAATACATCGATGACTCGCAAAGAGTGGTCAGAGAATCGGTTGAAGTGGCACTGGATATGAGTGATTACAATAATAGCCAAGAGTTTCAATACGCGAACGCTTTAAATAAATGTTAAAATGTTTGAAGATTTTATATATTTTTATTAAAACTATGTTTACATTTCAAATCAAATGTTAATTTTGATAAAATAGTAATAAATTGATAAAAATAGAGACATATAATGGACTTATAAAACAATTTGATGAACTTTGAGTTGATATAAATATCTACTGATCGCTAGTCTGTACGTCTTGAGTGAACTGACCATCAGTTTGGCTGTTGTCGACGATCGGTGACTCTTCTATGGGCTGTTGCTCTTCGGTAACAGTTTCGACGGGTTTATCGTCCGATTCGTGCGACACTTGAGTCACTTCTGGCGTTTCAACAGAAACTGGCTCTTCATGTGTCACATCTTGTGATACTTCTTGAGACTCGTGTTCACCAGTTGTTTGACTCACATTTTCGGTCGTTTCTTGAGGTGATTCCAATTGAGGCGTCGATTGCGTCTCTTCAACGGCTATTGTGTCAGATTGTGGACAACAGTCTTGTGTCCCACACTTACATGGGTTGCAATGACACGGATCGCACTTACATTTCTTTTCGTCGACAGTTGTTTCCGACTCTTTCTCTTCAACTTTTTCATCGCTTTTACTCACAATCGGCTCATCTTTGACCTCATCTTCTATTTTCAAATCCGATAACTTGTCTTCAATGGTATCGACCACTGGTTCAGCCGCAGGCGTTACCTCATCGTTGATCACATCTTTTTGTTCGGGTGTCGAGTCATTGACTGGTGATGTAGTGGACGGTTGTTGAGTGGTTGGGGTATCGGCGGTGCATTTACACGGATCACATTGACATCCATTACAATGACATTTATTGTCTGGCACTTCACTGTCAGACTTAATGGCATTAGTATTGGTGTCAGTGTTAGGCGTTGGTTCACTTGGCGTTATATCATCGGTAGTGGCCGTCTTCGCGGGTGACACTTCCACATCCGAACCATTCCTCTTAAACAGTGATAACTTTAAACCCATTTCTTTAAATTTAAAACAAATATTTAAAAATTTAAAATAACTATAAAATAATTTTTTTGTTGAAATAAATGAACGGAAAGGTGTAGTGAAGGGAACGGAAAGCGTATTCTCTATGTCAGAGGCATTACTAGAACTAAAGGAAGGCAACACTTCTTGGGGTCTTATATATGTATTTTTAGCTCATTTTACACTCACTTCTCAAATATTTTTCTCAACTATTTTTGAATTCAAAATCTACTGAATAACAGACAGTAGACTACGACGAAGAAACTTACAGTATATTTAAGTTTTTTCCACAAACTTTTTTCAGCCTCTCATTCACTTACTATGGCATTCAATCAGATAAATAGCTTTTATTGAGTGCCAAAAAAAGTTTTTCAATATGTTTCCAATTTTTTGAAATAATAACTCAAGAAAAAACTTATGTTTAGTTTATATTTAATTTTAAAAATGAGATATTAGTGTCTAAATAACAAGTGATAACGCATATGTGTAGCAGAGAGATAAAAGCTACTACATTTCAATTAAAATAATTAGAGACCTAAATGTTTGCAAAAATTACTAACAAAAATATTTTTCCTAAAACACAAATGTATTGAAAAAGTATGGAAAACAATACTAAAATTTCTAAATATCGGTGCAATTCCTGGTCTCAACAACAACTACCAAAACTCCCTGTACTCTGTGTTTCAAAACCTTGCAAAACATTTTTTTCTCTCTCTTTCTTGTGTCGATGAATATGCATTTCCTATACGTTATTCTCCTAAACATTAGCACTATTTATAACTCAATTCTGGAGAAAAATACAATCTCACGCCTCAAACGAGTGACTCTATGAATAAATATTGATTTAAATAAATATTTCTTTTTTTTTAATGTATACACATCTTATATTTATCTTAATATTAAGTCTCTCTCTCTCTCTCTCTCTCTCTCTCTCTCTCTCTCTCTCATTAACATTAATATACATTTTAATTAATTAAAATATACTGTATAACCCGAAATGATGGATAAAGTATAGTATACTATATAAAGTTTATAGTATAAAAGTTAAAGTAAAATATCATAGTGAGAGTCAAATATAAAGAATATGTTTTAAAAAACAAAGTTTTAAAACTTTAGATATAAGGATATCTCAACAAACAAACAAAAAGTTTTTATAAAAAAGTGTCTGAATTGTATTCAATGATAAGTATTTTTTAATTATAAATGTATAACAGTGATATTTTAAATTATGTTATAAATAGCATTAGTTTAATGACTGAAAATGATAATAATGTTATGATAACGTAATAATTTAAAATGCCTTTATAGTATTAGATAGTTTTATAAGTATATTATACACAGTTTTATAAGTACACAATCTCATATATATTTTCAAAATTATTTTAAATAAAATTTAATAAAAAATAAGTTTAATTAGTGTCAATTAAATTCAATGTTTACAATATGTGACAATATTTTAGTAAAAAATAATTTTAACACTAAATAAAAAGTAGAAAAGCGAGTGTTTTATCGCATGATTTATTACTTAACAAACTTATTATCGATTCTTTACTTCAATCATAAGATTGAATAAAGTTTTTTTACTTTAAAAACAATCATTTGTCAGTCATATGTCTTAAAAATAAATAAATAAATAATATTAATTATATTTATCATTAAATAATTATTACATAAGTTGTAAAATTAGTTAATTAAATTTAAATTTATCCTGATTTTTGCTAATGTAAACTACACTATTGCGTTACAAATACTAGTTAATTAAATAATATATAAAGTAAATTAATAAAAAATAATATAATTACATTTAAAAAGACAACACCTTTTTATTTTGGACCATTAAAGTGATACAACTATTACATTGTGTCCTAAAAGACTTGGAAATTAAATTTTGCGTTTGTTTATCAAATTAACATAAAATAAGATTAACTTTGATTTTTTCTCCAAACCGTTGTTTCATTTGGTAAACACACACCAACTTTACAACAAAATTAGCATTACTTTCAAACAAATAAAACAAAAAATAATAAAAAGAAGAAACAATTGTTAAATAAATTTTTGCAAATGCTTTAGACAGACAGCCGAATGCCATTTGATTTTATTCTGTAATTTAAATGCAAAAAAAAATTGTTCTCCACTGTTTATAGTTAAAACAACTTTATATTTAAATTGTAAATATTTTTTGTTTAATTCATAAGTTGTATATATATTATTGAAATATTTTTGTTTTATGAATAAAATGTTTTATTAAATTTTAATTATTAAATAAAATTATGAAACATAATTAATATAATAAGTGTTTGAGATTAATATTTAATTGTTGAAAACCGATTGAAAAAATGGTCCATGTCATTTTTCTTATCCATTTAAAATATATATTTAGTTCATAAAAATGAATAATAGATTCATTGGCGGAATTCACTGGCAGTAGATTTGCTAATATTATTCATTCATTAGGAATGGGATATGAATTGAACGCTAAAACCAATGAGAAATGTTAGGGAATAAAGAAATTTGTTGTCTATATTTCGGGCATTTAATGCTCGTTTGGTTGAGACGAACAATACATTTAGTAATAATACACAGAATATATATAACAGTAACTATAGTTTTGAAAACTTTTGGGCACAAACTACTAGTAGTAAAAGGCACTGGTGGTATAGCTATTGTGCCTGTAGTTTACGCTATGCTATAGTTTTGATGTATAACTATAAGGGAAAAGCGGTTGTAATTAAATTAGTGATTCTCGTCCGCCAAAGGGGAAACACACACATAGAGAGAGAACTGAGTTTATTGATTGAAATGTTCCTAAACGCCAGTGCTTTTCCTACTAACTTCTTCATGCTTTGTCCTCCACTGCCTCTCTCTCTCTCTCTCTCTCCTCATCTCTCACTCTCTCCTCATCTCTGGTTTGATGTGCACATCACTGTTGACTGACTGTTCAGTCACTGTTCACTCATACACATACAGAGAACAGTATACATTGGTTTCTCAAACTCCTGGCATCTCATGAGTGCTAAACTCGTATCGCAAGTCAACGCCACAACTTATTTCTCTATTCAATTCAATTTTTAACAATTTTTATTTTATACTATACTGTAGTATATAAACACAGATATGTCTCTATGTATATATACAGAACATACAATGTTTGCTGAACTGAATTCTTTCAATTCTCTTTATTCTCTCATTTTTTAGTGTTTTATTTTTCACTTTCATATGATCTTATATGATATATTTGGTTGGATTGAGTGTCTCCACATCTCTCTCTCTCTCTCTCTCTCTCTCTCTCTCTCTCTCTCTCTCTCTCTATCTCTCTCTATTTGTTACACATATTGAAAAAATGAGACAACTTTTGATTGAATACAAAAGAGGAGCAATTTTTTTATATTCTTTCCAACAGAGTCTCAATTATTAAATAATACAGTCCTCTATATAATGTAATAATTATTACTATAAATTATATGACTTTTTTGTGTCACTATTTTTGTAAAGAATACAACATTTGATATGATTTTAATTTATTTTTAATGATTAATTGAAAAGAAAACGTTTGTTTAATTTCTATTCTCTCTGTATTTTGTATTAAACAAAATTATTAAGTAATTAAATAGTTTATTAAACACTTGTTTCTAATGCAGTGTAATGTTAGCTTAATTTAAGGCACAAATTAAGTTCAATTATCTAGTATTTAATTTTAAATGAATTATGAGTTACTATAATAATAATGTATAATAATATTATATTTAAATTGTTGAGCAACTGGTGTGAAAAGTGTATCTTCTTTACAGATCGGCTTTAATTCAATTATATTTGCACTAAATTTTATACAATATTAAAGCTATGAAAACAAACTAATCATTGCGTGTCTCGGAAAAAAATGCTATAACTTTTAAAGGAAGAGAGAGAGAGAGAGAGAGAGAGAGAGATAACTGTGTGTATTGACAAAAATAGATAGTTTTGTAAAAAGGAATTTTATAAAAATTTATAACAAAAAAAAGTTGCTTTAACTTCAAAAATTAGATGAAAACAAAATTGAAAAGAATTGCAAAAAATAAGATTAAAGGAAAAGAATAAGAAGAATAAGGAGACGAAAAGTTTTTTGGGAGAAGCGAAGAGCAATTGACTAAAATGTTTCTGATAATTGAGACAATCACTAAAAACATTTCAAGTAAAGCGAGACTTTTTTTGATAACAAAAACAACAAAACACAAAAGTGAGACTAAAGAAATTGCAAGAATGAAACTTTTAGATTACAGTATAGATCTATAGTATTAAAAAAAAACTAAACTAAACTAACCATGTCATCGTGAAACTGTATTGCAACACTTTCATTAATTGATAATAGCCTTGATAAAAATAGTTTTTAAAATATAAATTCTTGATAATCTTAAAATTATATATTTTGTAATTTAGTTGCTTATAAATGTTTGTTTTAAAAAATAACAATTTTATGGTAAAATATAGTTAAACATGGAATATACTAATATATAATATGGCTTATAATGGTATAGTACTGTATATTGCAGTGTTTTTTTTGGGTAGAATTAGGCAATAATTAGATTTAGGGTCTAATGTTAGTTACTTATACTTAATGTTTAGTTAGAAAATTGTAGGCGAAATGATGAGCAGCAAAAAGAATTGGTATGCAATCAAAATGTTTGGTTTTTGCGATAATTTGGTTAAAATGTAATAAATTGATGATAAAAAATAGTCAATAATCATAATAACGATACTCTACTACTGGTGCCCATACAGTAGCGTTTAGAAAAGAGGCATAACATATATAGTGTATATACAGTGTACACAAAACACACACAGATCGCCACAGATGTGAGTGATTGAGTTAAGAGAGCATCTAGTTTGCCGATAAGCACCGGGCATTTCTGGCATCACATGCCAGCATCACTTGATGGGCAATGACTGGTTCACTGGTAATAGTGATAGTAGTAGTGATCGTTCGTATTCAATGGCATCATTGGCCCATTTGGTCAGATATGCATGTATTCATAGTGTGTAACATAGTATTAGGCTATTTGTTGGTCACTGGTATCTCTTATGGCGTTTTTGTGTGTATTTTATAAAGAATTGGATAGAAATGGTTGAAGCGATGGGTAGGGAATGGTTGCAAATCTTGATATTTGCACAAATGATGCACTCTTTTACTATCTATGGCTCTCAAATGTTCTCCAAATATTAAATTGAATTACAATTTTATTTCTCTTGTATTCAATGGCTATGAAATACTAGCGCCTAAAATGCAGTTCAGGTCAAACCATCATTCAATTACTATCGCTATTGTTTAAGGCTATTCAATATGATTTGCAGCCAAACACTACTCACTTTTGAGGCTATTGTTTTATAAATTAAAGTCATACCTATAGCCATATACAGTGCATCACCAATCGACTACTAATTTAATGGTTTACTCTGCAATATATTGTATACTAAAATCATTTAAACTACACTATACATCGTTTAGTATTCAATGGCAAGCTTTTTTTGTAAATATAATAATAATAATAATTTATATAAATATTTATTTGGAAATAAGTTATGAATTTAACCAAAAAATAGATATAAATTTATTAATTTTGTAAATAACTAATGTTTTTAATGAATGGATCTCATTATACGACGAAATGTGCATAAATAATATAAATGTATTGATTTTCATCTTCACTACACATTTTCTTCTGTTTGTTAAATGAACTGAAAGTGGATTTGAATTTTGGGTAAAATTAAATAAGTTATTATACATAACAAACATGTTTTATTCATTGAATAAATGCATAAAAAATTATAGACTTTTGCTAAACGACTGACTTTTTTACGCAATCAAAAAGAAGAAAAAGAAAAGCATAGGAAAAATGAGTTCATAAAAGTCAATATACAGTACTTTGTATGTTATAGTGGAGAGAGAGAGGGAGAGAGAGAGAGCAAGAAAAAAGCACAAGTGAGCAAATTTTTGCCATAAAAACACTAGAATTTGATGCATAAATTGTCGCTCATTTGTGTGGCTTAGGCTTTCACTCATTCAGTTTTGGCTTTCGCTCTCAATTACTCTTATCAAACCTACACTCCCTTTAACCATTACATGCTCTCTCTCTCTCTCTCTCTCTCTCTCTCTCTCTCTCTCTCTCTTCTGGTGCGCTCTACCATTGCCTGACTCTAGACATGAATAATAAACGATGAAAAAACATTTCTCAGTACTCAGTGATGAACCTTTACTCGGGAGACTAAGTATTGATAGAAAGGCATAATTTGTATGAAAAGGCCCAAACATTCCCATGAAAATGAAAATAGGGTTTCAAAAGGCTATTGAAAAACATTAAGAGTGAGAGAGAAGAAAAACTGGTGTTATGATGCATCAGATATGGAAAAATATGAGGAACTGGTGGTGCATAGAAGCACAGGGATGCGGCACAGCGTTTGGAAATAACATGGGTATGGGATACTGTACTGTATGTTTAGCTAATAGAGTGTAGTGTTGGGTTATATGAGTCAAAAATATATGTTCATTTAAAACATAGCTTTCATGTTTAGGATGTCCCCAATGGACGATAGAAAAATCGCCACAAAAACTAGTTGTTTCTCGTGTGAACCAAAACAAAGCCCAAGAGATTTATTAATATTATGTTTTGCATCCATTTTATAATCATATAAGTTATATTATAACTACTATATTAATGTCATTCACTTTTTGAAAGAAATAATAAAATCAAAAATTACTATTCAATTAAGTTATTTGTTAAAATTATATTATTATAAACTTTTATTGGGCAACATTTTAAAAAGTGATTACACGTTGTTTGAAAAGGTTATATTTATTTACATTAAATGGTGTATCAATTAAATATAATTAAATGATTCAATTTGTATATACAAAACAAATAACTTTTTTATTTAATAAAAAAATTGCCTCAAAATAGCTAAACAGTAATTGCCATTCAATTGTTCACTTTATTTACATATTTAGTTGCATTTATATTTGATTTCACTCTTGGCTACCCATCAGTTGTGTACAAATTTTTTTCATACAAAATCTAATTAAATCATTGATTGTATAAAATAAACATAAAAAATAAAATAAAATAATTCAATCATTTCTACCACAGAAACAATTTGTTAGATATTTATAATGATTGACATAAATATTATGAAATGATGTTAAAATTAGGTATAAATATTGGGCCAAAATTGAACCAAAATATGATATAATATAATACATGTGTTGTGCATTTATTATATTTATTATATATAGAGATATAGCGAATAGAGTAAAGCCTAATATAAAGCCAGAGATGCTATGTTTGCCGTCATTTTTATGATAAGAACTGAATCGCGCATCACATAAGTGTTGGATCACATCAATCAACAGCATATGTCTGACAAGACTTGTATTGCATTTTTGTTTACTCCATAACTCTTATTGCAAACCAATTGTAATATATATTGTGTGCTTCACTTGCATTATATCATCAAATCATAAATCTCTTGGTTTGATCACTCATTTGATTGCCAGCGCGTGGTCTTATCAATTGATTTCTTATATTATTTACTTTTTAAAATTTTTATACCCAATTGATAGCTTCAAACAAAATAAATACATAACACTTGATAACAATTGCCAGTTAATAATAAAACAAAAAATAAATAAATAAAAAGTTAATGGTTAATTTTAGATCATTAAAGTTATAAAACAACATTAAAAAGAGTATTTTTAAATTTTATTTTATTAAACTTGTAGTTTTTTCTAAATGAATATTAGTTTTTCTTACAAATATATACTAAATTTTTATATAGTATTAGCAAACGTCAGATTTATGACATCGGTTATTTCGATATAAATTAAATTATAGATAAATTAATTTAATGTCAATTATTATTGTTATTACATTTAGAGCAACAAATTTATAGCCAATAATTGAATTGTAAGAAACATTTGTGATTATTGATGAAAGTGTTGGCAAAACGATTGCCAATTAATATTTGATGTATTTTAGTCCCATTGCCAGCCCTATTGAGAAGCTTTTATGAACACATCAGATAAGCTTTTCATTGAATTTGTTAACAAAAATCGTTTTGATCTTTAAATTTACAAATTTGATGACAAAAGCGACAAATTAGTGCCGGTTTGTCAACGCGTGAGAAAAATGGTAATTTTTGGTGATAATCGGTATAACAAGGGCTACACTACCTTCAAATATATCTTTAATTGATTGGTCGCATGTAATTAATAAAGCAATAAATCATTTGCCTTTTTTGACAACTTCTCAAATCATAAATGTTTTACATGCTATTTTATATTGAGTTGTATACTGGGCTCGCAATTGACTATAAAAAATGCATTAAATCTGATTTATAGTCAAATTTGAAATTTTATAGACATTAATGTCTATTCAATATTTGATAACTTAATATATTTTGAATTAACATATTTATTGATCTCAATTTACTTAAGCTATTGTATGTGGTCTTGCGTTCACAACATTCACAGTCTTTTTTAAATTTATTTTCAAGTTTAAGGTTTTAAAACTATTTTATTGACAAAATCCTTTATAATTTTTAATAGCATTTTCAAAATATTTATACAAACATTAATTTAAAATTATTATATAATAAATACAAATTTAATTAAAATGTTTAAAAATAATATTTAATATGGATTTAATTAATTAATTAATTCAATTAAAAACTAATTAATAAATTTAAATACATTAAACCCTAGTTATATATATACATAAAACTTGCAAGCAGTTTATATTACTTGCTAGAAAAAAGTCAATTTAAAAATAATTTTCAGACAACTATTTATTTTCTAAGCGTTTGTTTCATTGATTTAAAAGATAATTATTTATATAAAAATTAAAGTAAGAAAAAAATGGCAGCAAATTGTTTGGGCAATCATTGTCTGAAAGTACAAACACGTAAACAGAAGTAAAATCGACTGATCCCTTATCCAAGTGCTCTATATATCTATCT
>JAQIWK010000832.1:0-13124 GCA_034695265.1 Dissorhina ornata | reverse complement strand
GTTGTTTGGATAACCAAGGTAATATTATTATTATTATTATTACTATTTGTAATAAATGGCTGGTTAAGGTCAGGTTCATTCATATTTAAAAACTTTTAATTAACAGAATTAAATAAATTAATAATGTGTTCAATAATTAACTTATAAAATATATTATTTTAATAACTAATTAAATATATTTTATATAATTTAATATTAGTTTACTAATAGTTTTTTAATTAATTATTTATTGATTTGTCATTTACAGTAATAAATTTTTGTAACTTATAAATTATAAGGGTAATATTTATAAACTTAATTTGCACTTAACATCCTATTTACTTAATAAAATAAATTTTAATTAATTTTAATTTAAATAATTAAAAATAAAATATATTAAATAATTTAAACATTTATTAAAACATTAGAAATAAGAAATACAATTTAAAAAATTATTTAATTAACAATCATGGAAATTAATTAAAAATATAATTTTTATAATACAATAACTGATCTAGAATAATCTTTAATATTTTTGGTTTTGTTACAGTTTGTATCATTAATTTTATCTTGATTATCATTATTATTGAAGCAAGTACATTTAGTCTTGAAAAATGAATTATATTTATCCGGATTTTCACGATATATAGTGTGTAACGACATAAACACTAATAAACCGGTGATAAGACACGCACCGACTATAGATGTCCATAGGATAGGCTCATATAATATGGACACTTCAAATATAAAGGCTAATACAATGCTCCAGCTATTTGTTAGGGATAATGGGCCAGTGGTAGCGTACCTTGATGCTAATGTAAAAAACAATTGATTTATTATACCTAACAATCCAATTGAAAGTAACATTAGCCAGCTACGTAAATCTTCAGGCACTACCCATAGGCCTAGTATTGATAGACCAGTGCTTGATATAATAATAAAAGTGGCCGAGTACCAAGTTATAATAACTGGTACGGGTATTTTGCGTAATTTTTGCATCAAGATCAATACTATGGCAAATGTTACGGAACCCCCAATGGCTAGTAATATGCCCAGGGTCCAATTGTAATTGTTATTAATAGATTCATCTCTTGGACCAAATACAAACTCAGGTCGACATGTAATAATTACACCGGTTATTATGGTAGCACAAGTGCCTAGGTGTCTTAAAGTAACTTGCTCTTTTAGTATAAAATAAGCTAATATAGTGCTAAATACAGGGGTAGTCATTGATAGTGTAAATGAATCAGATAGTGGTATATATCTAATAGATGTATAATGAAATGTAAATGCACAAGTACCAAATAAACATCGTAAACCAAGTGATACACGTGATACACCGTGGCCAGTTAATGTTAATGAATGTTTTTGGTACAATGTAATGATTAAATATACAAAAAATGATACAAAACCTCTGTTTATTAGGGGGGAAATTAATTAATAATTTTATATTAACAAATTATTTTAAAAATGTATACCGTATTTGTTTGTGTATAAGTTGCATATAATATTAATTTTAAGCTAATTATTAAACAATTTTTTATAAACACTATATTATACAATATAATGATAATTTATATTTAATATAAAATATAACAGTAATATTACACGTGTTTTTCAATTATTAAGTATTCTTTATTTGATTAAAGACGAGTCTTATACACCATAAAATATGGTAATAATTATAAATAAAACATTAAAATTTACCTGGCAAAAACATATAACAAAGGGTGTAGATTTGGTGTTAATTTAACAATTAGCGCAATTCCTGAATTGGCTGTAACACCTTGTAATATATTTAAATAAACAAAATAAATTAAAAATAATAATTAATTTATAATATTAAATTAAAATATTTTACCTAATAATGAACAAATTACACCAAATCCAGGTATTTTGTTTGGTAGTGCTTTATAGCCATGGTTAACTTGTTTATGAACAGTTTGATCAATGTCAATTAGTTCATAATTGGTTGTCAAGCTAGTTAATTATATTATAAATGAAAAGTTATAAATATAAAAATAATATTTTTAATGTGATTATTATATACTTAATTATTGTATATATAATTATTATTAACTTAATTAATGTACATTTAATTATTATATACATACAGTGATTCCGGTGTATTTTGTTTGGGCATAATAAAAATTTTTTTAATTATTATTAGTATAAAATAACTAAAATTAAATTAAACAATATTTATACTAAAATATTTATAAATAAATATATTCAATGTATTTTATATATTTTATGTATTTTATATAATAATAATATACGTTACGTAAAACTTATAATGATTGTTAAATAATTTTAATATATTAATAAAATATATATAAATTTGCCAACTCATTTTACGAACTATGATATTTTATTATTTGAATAAATTTTATAATAAATTAAAACCGGTTTTATTAATTTAAAACTAATACAATTATTTAAATATGATATAAAAATAGTTTAAGATCAAGTTAATAAAAAATATTTTTGAAATGATTGAAATGATTAGAAACTTTATTTTAGTTTTAAAACTTTTAATTTATTTATAAAAAATAATAAATTTATATAGCGATTGTTTATTGATTTAAAAATGTCATTAATTATGTTAATTATACATAATGTATTTAATGTATTAATAAGGTTAATAAGTTTTGTAATTATAAAATTATAAATATATATAAATTATTTATTATAATAATTAATTAATATATTACAAAATGATATTTAATCAATATAATATTTTAAAACTAAAGTAAGTTTAAAAATATATTTAGTTTGTTTAATATTATAATATATTTTATTTAAATAAATTATATATTAAAAATTGCATTTTTATAAATTTAAATCTATAATGTTATAAATAACAAGTTAAAATATTATGTTACGTAAAAATATCTTGATATACAATGGACCTAAACAAGCCATTAAGGCCGGTATAGATCATTTAGAAAGCTTGATAGCTGTTTATTGTGTTACTATACATGCCAACTATACTAGCTATATGCTAGGTCATTTATCTCAATGGAGAGTATTAATTAATTTAATTAGCTTGGTAGCTTTATTGTCAATGATTGGTCGGGTGTTAATAATTAACACATATAATGGTTCAAGTAATTGGCTATTGTATTGGTTGTGCGATGTTAAAGGTGTTTTGAACAGGTTCAAATCATTAGGTTATTCCCTAACTTTAATTACATTGGCCATATTTTGTACAGTCAGTTTAATTAATTACAAGGTAAATTTTTAAAACTAATTTTTTTTAATATTTAAAAAATATTATATTACATAATTTAATAATAATTAATTAATTAATAACTATATTTTAAGTTTTTATTTTATAAATAAAAAGTTTGTAATTATCTAAATTAAAAAATTAGTTATTAAAAAATCAGTTATTAAAAAATTTATTTTAAGTTATTAAATATTATGATTAAAAATTATTATTTTAATTAATTTTAAAAGGAAATAAAGCAAGACTTTTATGCCATGAAATTTATGTACCGGCTCAAATATGATTTATTATACTATCCCTTACATGGAATACATTTAACAAGATTTTCTAGAAAAGTCACCCTGGTCACTAAACATGCATTACCAATACTATTGCCTACAGTTCTAGCTACTATAATACCACCATTAATTATCTTGCAAATAATAAGCTACTTAAAAAATTCAAACGTTATACCATTAGCTAGTTTATTAATTTGGTGCTTGCTGACAATATTTGTTATTGTTAAAGTATTTTGTATATTTTTAATGGGCTCAACCATTTGGTACATAACAGTTAGTTATATAAAATTAAAATTTACCGAGATACACTTGAAAATACTGTGGGGCATCCAGCATCACAACACCCAAGCTATTCACCATGCTTATTTTGAACATCAGTACCTATGTTATATAATCAAAAAATTAAATGAAATGTTTGCAATAAGCGTGTTTATAATGTATTACCTAGCTACACCTGGCTTACAACTATTGCTATATTATATACAAATATTTAACCAGTCCATTTTACTAAAACTTGGTGCAGCCTTTATAGCCGTTAATTTAATCTTGTCACTTTTTATTCTATTATTAATAAGTATAGAAGTTATGCGCTCATCCCAATTATCTCGTAAAGCCTTGTACTCGTATATGGCCAAGTTCAAATATAGAAAACATCTAGGACATTTGCATAACGATTTTAGACATAAATTGAAAATTTTAAAATTTATTGAGCATTTGTATGGACATCCCATTGGGTTTTATTGTTACAATTTATTTCCGATGACTAGTTATGAATTTTATCGATATGTTTATATTATTGGCTTAAATCATGTTTTGATTATGAATTTATTTTAATTAATTATAACTTTTTAAAAATAAATTTATAAAATTAACATAAAATAAATTATTAATTATAGATTATTATTAGTATTTTCATTATCACTTTCATCATGATCGTAATCACCATGGTTAATATTGTTATTATTATTATTATTATTATTAAAACAATTGAATTTAAAATATTGTTTATATTTAGTAGGATTACTGTAATATATAGTATATAAGGAACGGTACCCTAACGCTCCGACTATAAGACATGCCCCGACTATCGATGTCCATTGAATAGGTTCATAAAATATTGAAATATCCCAAACAAATGCCAATACAATTGTCTAGCTTTTGACCAAGGACAAAGGGCCGGATGATTCATATCTGTTGGCCAAGGTAAATAAATATTGATGTAGTACACCACACACGCCAATAGCTAGCAAACAAAGCCATGTAAAAGTATCTTGAGGCAAATTCCAACCGTCAATAATAGTCAAATAAAACGATATGAATAAATAAATGCACAAATATAAATTAATATTTAATTGTATTAAATATATATTAAAACAAAATTTTAAAATATCATTTAAAAGCTCAATTATCAGGCTTTAATAACATAGCAAAAACTTTAATTTATCTAAAGTATTTAATTAAATATACTAATTTTTTTAACACCACCTTAAAATAAGGTCTGGCTAAAATTTTAAAAGTTATAAAATATCATATGTCACTTTAAAAATAAACTAAATTGATTTAAAAATTTAATTCAATTGTATAATCTTTAAACTTAATTAGAAAAACAAATTAAAAAATAAAATTTAATTAGTTTCTTAAAAATAAATTTTAATTTAAAAAATTAGTTTTGTTCAAAAACTGATTTTGGCGAAAATTGACAAATTGTTTTTTTCAATGTAAATTTGACATTGAGTTTATCATTGTAGCCAAACTATTTTTTACATAACTCAATGAAAATTGGTATAACTTTTTAATTATTTTGAATATTTTCAATTGTTATATATAATTTTGAAGCTTTATAAATGGTCTTTTAAATTATATTTTATAACTCAAATAATATTGAAAATTTGTTTGTAATTTTTATAATTAAAGTTGTGCACCTAATAATTCATATCGTTATATATACTTGTTGTAATTAAAACTGCTAAAGCAAACCAGGTAACTTGCACTGGTATTGGTGTGGTCTTGAGCATTTGCAATGACACTAATATTACCGCTGCTGATGCTGCAGCCATTAACGCTAATAGGATACCAACGGTGCTATTAGAGTAATCATCATTATTAAATGTTTGGTTAAATTTAGGACCAACTAAAAACTCTGGTTGACAAGTAAATACCACACCAGCTATAATCACTAGACCAGTTGTTGAATGTATGAAAGTAACTTGTTCATTTAATACAAAATAAGCTAATGCAGTGCAAAATATTGGTGTAGCTATGTAGAGGGTGGTGGCGTCGGATAACGGTATCAATCGGTAAGCTATGTATAGACATACTAATGAAATGGTACCGCTTATCACTCGCATACAAAGTGATAGTCTATGGCCTTTTTCACTCCATATTGGCTGCCGTTTACATACAATTATTGTGAAAAATACTATAAATAGTATTAAACCTCTAAATGGAGAGAAAGAAAGAAAGAAAGAAAGAAAGAGAGAGAAAGTTAATTAAATATATAATACAAATATAATACAAATAGTTACCTGAAAAATAATATTTCAATTTAATTTAAATTATTAGCTAATTTAACAATTAATGAAGATAATGAATTCATTGTATGACCTGGTAATAAATATAAAAATAAAATAAATAAATGTAATAGATTAAATTTTGTTTAATTAATTTAAAAATAAATATAAATACCTATTAAACAACATAATATACCAAATGCTGGTATTTTTTCAGGTAGTAATTGCCAACCCATTGTAAATCAATATAAATATTTATAATTTATAATAAATTACAATTTGTATAATAAATAAGAGTTTATATAACATTTTGATAGCTATTTAATTTATACATAATTAAAGTTATTAAATAAAATAAAATATACATTCAAGCGTTTAAATTAATTTATTTAAATCATCAAAAACAATTATCATCATATTTAATTTTATTATTAAGTTGTTGATAACATATGTTAAATTTAGTTTTTTTTATATAAATTCAAATATAAATATTTACATTACAAGTTATTTGATAACAAATATTAAAATTATAAATTAATTAATAAAACTTTTACTTAATTTAAATTTTTTAATAAATAAACATTATATAACATTTTAATATTTATTTAATTTACACATAATTATTGTTAACATAGTTAAAGTTATTAACTAAAATAATATAAACATTTAATTTATTTTTCAAATTAGTTTATTTAAATGACAAATTAACAAAAACAATTTATCAGCATATAAACTATATATAAAAGCAAAATTAGATTTAAATTATCAACTTGCTGATAACACATGTTGAGTTTTATTTTTAAACTTAACTTTACATTATAAGTTAGTTTCTAACAAATACTTTTTTTAAACAATTTTAAATTATTTATTCAGATAATTGAATTTATAATATTAAATTGCCGTTATTATTATAATCATTATTTTTATTATCACTACTATATTCATTAGTATCGCTACAATTGATAGTCTTTTAATAATATTCAATTAAATTGATATATATTAAACAGGACTACCGTGATAAATTCTAGATTAAGTCTGTGTATCTTATTAGTAATAAGTATTACATTATTGTAATGTTAGGTTAATGTTTTTGGCAATTTTCTATTTAATTCTATAGTATTTAATGAACGGTACCATAAAAGCCCAACTATAAGACATGACCCTACTATCCATTGTATGGGTTCGGAAAATATTGAAATATCCCAAACAAATGCCAATACAATTGTCCAGCTATTGACCAAGGATAAAGAACTTGTTGATTTGCATGTGTCGATCACGATAAAATAATATTGATGAACTATACCACATAGGCCAATAGCTAGCAAACAAATCCATGTAAATGTATCTTGAGGCAAATACCAACCGTCAATAATTGATAGATATGTACTGGTTGTAATTAAAATTGAAAAGGCAAACCAAGTAATTTGCACTGATATTGGAGTTGTTTTAAGTTTTTGCAATGATACTAATATTATGGATGCTAAAGCTGCACTCATAAGAGCTACTAGGATACCAACAGTTTTATTAGGGTTATAATTATTGTGAAACATTTGGTTAAATTGGGGACTAAACAAAATCTCTGGTTGCAAAGTTAATACAACACCAACTACAATCACAAAACTAGTTATGAAATGTTTTAAAGTAACATGTTCATTTAATATAAAAAAGGTTAATATAGTGCAAAATGTTGGTGTTGCTAAGTAGGAATCCGATAACGGTATCAACCGGTAGGCTATGTATAGACATGCCATTGAAATTGTACGGCTTATGACTCGTATAGCTAATGCAAGTCTATGGCCTTTTTCACCCCATATTGGCTGCCCTTTACATACAGTTATTGTGAAACATACTATAAATAGTATTAAACTCCTAAATATGTTTGAAAGAAAGAAATATATTAGTAAATATCATAAACATTAAATGAAATAAAATATTACCTAAAAAATAATATTTCCATTGAACTTAAGTTACTAGCTAATTTCGCAATTAGACTAGATAATGAAGTCATTGTATGACCTAGTAATTACAAAAATCATAATAATTAAATTTTATAATTCAATAAAATAAGTTTAGTTTAATTAATAATATATAATAGAATATAGTAATACTTATGAGACAACATAATACACTAAAAGGTGGTAGTTTTTCACGCAGTGATTGCATTCCCATGGTGAACATGAATTACAACAATATTCAAGTTTTTAATAAATTATATTTAATTATTTTATCAACAAATTTTTATATTTAATTTAATTTCTATTTATTTATATTGAAGATTAACTTATTTAATTTTAGATATAAATTAAATTTATCAGCAAATTATAATTATATTAGATAAACAAAATTTATATTAATAACTTCCTAGTAACACAAATTAAATTAAATTATGTTTTATATAAATATTCATCAATATATTGAAAGTAATTCTATACATTTATTTTTGAAGTTAAATTAAACATTGCTATTATTTTTATGATCAGGGTCACATTCATCATTACTACTATCATCATCATTATTGTTGCTGACATTATTAGCAGTAAAACAAATACAATTAAAACAATTTTTATATTTATCAGGATTACTATGATATATGGTATGTAAGGAACGTAACCCTAAAGCTCCGACTATAAGACATGAGCCGACAATCGATGTCCATTGTATGGGTTCGGAAAATATTGAAATATCCCAAACAAATGCCAATACAATTGTCCAGCTTTTGACTAGTGATAATGGACCCGATGATTCATGTTGGCTGGCCAGGGTATAAAAATATTGAGTGACTATACCGCCTAAGCCAACAGCTAGCAAACAAATCCATGTGAAACTATCTTGAGGCCATGACCATTGATTAATAATTGACAAATATATACTGGTAATTATTAAAATTGATAATGAAAACCAGCTAATTTGCACTGAAATGGGTGTGGTCTTGAGCATTTGTAATGATACCAATATTATGGCCGCAGAGGCCGCAGCCGTTAATGATAGTAGGATACCAACGGTGTTATTACGGTAATCATCATTAGTTACAGTTTGACTCAATTTAGGACCAAACAAAAACTCTGGCTGACATGTAAACACTACGCCAACTATAATCAATACAGTAGTTAATAAATGTATAAAAGTAACTTGTTCATTTAATATGAAATAAGCTAATATAGTGGCAAATATTGGTGTAGCCATGAAGAGGGTGGTGGCGTTGGATAACTGTATCAATCGGTAGGCTATGTATAGACATACTAATGAAATGGTACCGCTTATCACTCGCATAGCCAGTGCTAGTCTATGGCCCTTTTCACCCCATATTGACTGTCGTTTACATACAGTTATTGTGAAAAATACTATAAATAGTATTAATCCTCTAAATAGAAAAAACGAAAGAAAGAAAACGTTAATTAAATATTTTATTAAAATTTATAATTAATAATTACCTGAAAAATAATATTTCAATTGAATTTAAATTATTAACTAATTTAACAATTAATCCAGAAAATGAAGTGGATGTATGACCTAGGTATTATTTTCAATAAAAAATTAAATTTAAATTATGTTTAATTAATTAAAATTAAAAGTTAATATACTTATGAAACAACATAATATACCAAATGCTGGTATTTTTTGCGGTAATGATTGCCATATCATTGTAAATATAAGTAAATTGATGTTTTTTTTATAAATTTAAATATTTATAATGAATAAAATTAAACAACATTTGTACATATTACATTTTAGTGTAATATAACTGTAACGCCATCTGGTGATAAATTAAAATTTATATAATACTGTTAGCTAAAATAAACCTAACTATAAGTTATATAACATTTAAAATAATTTAAAACATTAATTTTTATTATTTAAATTTATAATTAAAAATATATACAATAGTTTAAATTGTTTCAATTAACTTATTACAATGTATTAATTTTTGAATTTTTCGATTGAAAGTACAGCTATAGTTTTATAAGTTAAAAGTTACAATTGCATTACAAATATGTGCTTGATGATTTAGATTGACAATCACAAATGTTAGTATATGTGTATAGGTTTTGTAATTATAAGTAATTTGGTTACAAAATGTTATTTCAATTTATTAATAATTGTTATCGAAATTATATTATTCTCTCATATTTTACTATTACTTAACGCATACCACAGGTCTAAGCCGTTAACCAAATTATAGTCCAAAAAAAAAAAGGTTATATAAGTCGCACACATTGTTGTAATAAAACTATTTACTTATAAAAAGTTATCTTGATATTTTATACAGTTGCTTTTATTTTCGAAATCTCACAAGTTGTAAGTAATATTTAATTTTAATAATTGTGATAATTTTGAACTGTTTTAAATTTTTTAAAATTACTGTAATATAGACCGTAATTGTAAACTACAACTGGTTTCCGAAGTATCCAAAGCTGTAAGTAGTATTTAATTGTGATAAATATAATAGTATACGAATTTATTAATTAAGTCAATTTAATTAAGTTCACAAAATTAGTTAATTTGTATATTAAATAATTAGTAGATTACGTTATTTAACTGTTTGTTTTGTAATCTATGTTAATTTGATAGTTTTAATGAAGAGCTGTTTAACTTCAAATTAAAAATTTTTATATAAGTTATTTCTAAATAAATTTTAAGTACTAAATAGTTAACAGATAGAAAATAATTTCATGAAACATAATTTAAAAATGTATTATTACACAAATGTGTTTCAATTTAGTTTTTTATAATGCATATCAATTTAGCTTCGTTTTCAAACCTTGTTTTTTTTAATTGAAAATCTATAATACAATAATATAGACCTAAGCGTAAGCAACAACTATTTCCGGATTATAATAACTATCAGAAATATTTTATAATAATAAAATAAATTAATTTTAATGAAGTTGACTGATAAAAAATTAGTAGTTTAATTTAATGTACTGTTCTTTTTTAAAATCTAGGTTTACTTAATAATATTTTTAATTAGATGCAAACTAATCACTTTAATTTAAACATATTCTATATAATTTTGTTTGAAAAATATAATTTATTTAAAACACAATGGTTGATTATACAAAAACTGTTATAAAGTTAATTAATTCAATTAATTTGAGTTTTATATTGAAGTTTGATTAAACTTAAATGTCGCTCCGCTCCGTAGCCTCTTATCTAACAAACCAAACCTACCAAATATGATATAAAAAATTTCCTGTTTTATTGCTAATTCATTTTAAACTTATATAAACTGAACACAACTACATATAAATCAAAAAATTTAGTTTGATGTTTAAAAATTTCCAAAAAAATACCAGGTATTTAAAAACTAAAGTTAAACTTATTCAATAACAAAAATTTCAAAATAAAAGTAATGTTCTACATGAAGTAATAATAAAATACTATATAATAATAAAATTTAAATAACAATTCTAAATAAATATATCTGTTCTATAAAAACAACAATAAATTTGAATATATTTTGTAATAAAATTACTCGATATAACAAAACCTGTGCACATATACTAACATTTGTGCATGTCACATCTAAATCATCAAGCACCATATTTATAATACAATTACATTCTTATCTATAAGATATACAAAATATAATCTACAAAATCTCAAAGTCTATGTATTATATTCTAGTTGACTTATTTATTTATTTATATATTTATATATATATATATTAATTTCCATTTATTTATTTTATATGGTAAGCTTTGTTTTACAAATTATATTAAATAAATTTTTATTGTAACTAATAATTAAATTATATTTTATATTCTCATTTATAGAAAATTAATTAAAATAATCATCTTATTCAAATTATATAAAATAATATTCGAGATGGATGATGGTGATAAAATTATACGTTCGACATCACCCTACATTGCCAGCACATATAAAACTGTAGGCCAATGTCTATTCAAATACTTGAAATTTGTTGATCCAAACAAAATTGCTCTGGTTAGTTTGAACAGTGTAAACAGTTCAAATAAATACTTGCTCAATAATATTTCAAATAAATCAACTCATTTCTAAATTAATGTATTAAATATATAAACAATTATTATATTAATATAACTTTTAATGTGAATAGATTAACGCAACGAATGGCCAATCCATAAATTACGGTCAACTCAAACAAATGGCCGATTTAATTGGCGTTAATCTAATAAATCGTGGATTGAATGGCCGGTCAATGGTTGCCATTAGTGGACACAATTGTATCCAACAAATTGTAGTTCGCATTGCTTTACATTTTCTGGGTATAACTATAGACTTGTACTTTCGTTAATGATTTAAATTTGGCGCTTAATAATGCATAAAATTAGTTAACTATTGACTAGTTAAGTGTTTCAACTGAGATAGGTTAATGTAAACATTAAATACGTACTTGGGGTCATTTGTTTTTAAATTAAAAATACTTTAATAAGGTTGAAAAATTAAATGAGCTTGGTATTACTGCTTTATGAATAACAAATAGGCAAACTATGCATTAAAGATTGATTAAAGAAAACACATTTTACTAGCAATTACACATTTTTGTAGGTATAACTTATGTGGTGTTCAGTCAAGTATTTACTCAAAATAATGTCAAAATGGCGGTAGAAAATACTGGTATAGATGTTATAATATCATCCGGGCAACAATTAAATATATTTGATTTAGTATTAGATGCAAAGCGTCATTACAAAGATTACAATAATAATGATGGTTTAGCAATAAAATTAGTTATATTATTAGATGGACAACAAGATATGTATGTTACATACGAACAACTGCTGTTGGAAAACACTGCCATTAAATTGAACAAGGTACCATACTTTAATATAGATAGCGATAAAAACATGGCATTTTTAATGTATACATCGGGTACTACATCCAAACCTAAATGCATTAAGATACCACATAGAATGGTACTAAACAGGATTAATTTGTTAAGAGACAACTATTTAAATAATTCACGTGATTTATTACTGAGTCCAATGTGTCATACTGTTGGCACTAATTCTTTTCTTATTTTACTAACTACTGGTAGCACCTTGGTAGTTTGTGAAAATTATACAAGCAAATCAATATTGCAATATATTGAAACTTATAAAATCACAAGTTTTACCCTGGTGGCACCACTTGCAAAAGAAC
>JAQIWK010000831.1:0-13124 GCA_034695265.1 Dissorhina ornata | reverse complement strand
CATTTCAACCCATTGACATCCAAGGTTCTTTGGCGACTGAAAAGTTTTCGAAGATTGCTTTCATGCGTTTATCGTTATCTAATAGATTTTTTGAAAATTTTGATATATATATTTTTGTTGGTATATCTTGGCAATGGTGAATAACGTATAATACACAATAGTGACCACAAGTGTCTGACGTCATATGTTGTAATGTTACTCTATTGTATTTCCAACCATTAGGACAATGCTCTTCGAGATAATTACGTATGTCGACATTCAGAGGTGGCAATCCAAAAGAGTCAAAATATTCCCCTTTTCTGGCTTTACTTATAGAAATTGCTACCCAATGCTCTCCAGGCATGTAAGAAGGGTCAGTGTTGACAATTATATTAATTGGAAATGAATTGAATTTAGGTATAGTATCGCAACTAAACACTCCTTTGAAACATTTAAAATTGCGCAACAACTTTTTAATAATTATTGTATCCATTACAGCATAGTATAAAACACAGGTGTCCTTAAATTTGTTATTTCTAAAACTGAATCATAATCTAAGTATACAAGAGCTGTGATGGCTTTACTGAGTGGTTTTGAAAATCTTAAATGCATTCGCAATGAACCATATTTCAAAGGATGTGAGTATCCAGTAGAACAACACCCAGTGGATAAGTCTGGATTGAAATTGACTGCAAACATGTTGTTGCCTTTTGGAAAATCTTCTCTTTTTAAATTTATGCAACTTTCAACTCTGTTTTGATTGGTTACTTCAAATAAGCTAAGATATTCTCTAATAAAGTGACCTTTATCAAAATTTGGTGTGAATGCTTTAGGAGGGTGTTGTGTTCCATCCACGTGGAACGCTAGATAATTCAAATCAAAATGCTGATAATTGTACGGATTATACGATAAGGAACCATTGAACGCCGAATGATCAACCATTACTAAAATGGCTTTATTTGGCAATGGTCCACTGTAGACATTGTCTATAATTGTATCTTGAGTGTCTTTAGGAATAGTTATTGGAACAACAAAACTTTCCCTTATTGGGTATTTTGAATTGGCTACACTTAGTCCTTTATTATGACCCTCAACAACAGCCAAGTTTATTTTAGATTTATGAACATACAAACAAGCATCTTTGAAGTCTACTTTAGGTATCCGAACTGATGTGTCGGCCATCATATAAAATGCTGGATCGTTTAAAATAAATTTTAAAGTAACTTCTGTTCCACCAATCAAAGCCCGTGTTTGCTCAAACATTGGTAAATAAATGTGCCCCATTAATTCAAATTCTTTACTTTGTGTGAAATCAGTTGAGTCCGCCGACGGTCTAATGAATTCACTTCGTTTAGTATTTCTTGTTTCAGGTGAATCTTTTTCATCTTCAATCCATAAAATTGAACTTAAATGCGAATCTTTGGCCTCTTTACTTTTACCAAGCTTAATTTCAATGTCTGATTTGTAAGGATAAGTTTGGAAAGCTACTGTAACTATTCTATCTCCAATCGTGAGATTTACTTGCTTAAATAAAGAATTTAATAGATTATTTACGGGAGACACAAGCTTCCAATCATCTTTAGTTGGAACAACATTTAAGGGTTTTGCTAAATTTATTACCAATTTAACATACAGTAATGTTTTATCTAAGCGAGTATATTCATCCAAGCTATTTTTAAATCTAAACTCTATAGCCGATCTACCGTCCAGTTGGGCTACGGGTCTCACATCAGTGTATACGTCAGACAGCACTGTATTTTGGTGATACTGTACACCGAATACGTCAAATTCTGGTAATGGCGTAACACTTGACAAACTGTGAACTGAGTCCATTTTTAAAAATCAAAATTTGCTGAAAGTTTTGATTTTCGTTTTCGCTTTGATTTCCGTTTACACTTTGGTTGTTGTTTACGTTTACGTTTCTGTTTCTTAACTGAACGTAGTGTTCTACTCTTCTTTTTACGCTTACGTCGCTTTTTATTTGTTTTTTGTTTTGTTAGTTTACATTTGCGCCTGCGCTTACGTTTTCCTTTACCTGTTTGAGCGAAAGTTTTTACTCTATCGGCTGTATCATTTAATATTGTTGAACCTGTACTTTTTAATCGTCGTTTAGCCGAATCTCTAAAATTATCACCACTCAAAACGTCTTGCCCAATATTTACTCCTGTTGATAACATTTTTTTGCCAAAATATTTGCCCAACGGTTTCAGAACATTATTAAACAAACTGCCAAAAAATCCATTGCCTCGTTGATATCTATAGCCTTGGTAGCCAGCTATACCACTTCCAGCTTGGTTGGTATAATACTCAATGTAAGGATTACTCATATTTTTTAATTATCAACTTTACTGTCACACGTCCAAATTGAAATGGGATACTTTTTCCTGAGTCGTCTTTTATATCTATCTCAATTGTATCAAACGTATTTGACAATAATGGTATCATATGAGGTTGATCATAAATTATATTAATTTGATCGCCAAATGATTTATTTGTGGGTACTTCTAAAACTCGCAATAATTGGGCGTATGTGTCGCCAACAAAATTATGAGCCACAATATTGCTGTAAATCATCAAACTATGATACCCACCACTTATTTCAACACAACGTTTTGCGACAATCTGATCCAATTTAGGTATTTTAATGAAATTTATAGAGTTACTGTCAAGATTTTTATAATGATGTTGATATAAACATTCTCTGAAATCGGTTTTACCTTCAACTTTAAAGCCAAACATCTTTTCAATTTCTTCTCCTAAATAAGGAAAAAATATTGCCTTGTCAACCATACCCGGATACAATACGATTTTATGATTAAATTTATCGTATTTATATGTAGGAATTTCGTCACAAATATCTAATAAATTTTCCATTATCATATGATTTATAAGATTTATAAATACTTCTTCCGATGGATAAAACCCTTTGTTTATCAGTAAATCTACACTACTTATTTTATCATGTTTTGTTTTTCTTTCTCTTCCAAAAGGGCCTATATTTATAATCTTATTTTTCGGGTCACCTTGTTCAATTATCAAAGTGTGGCCGCTGTCATTGAAAAATTGTATTGCAAATGTTGTATCAACATTATACCAACTTTTTGGATAACTACATTCAACTAAACCAACAGACCATTTTTCGTCGCGAGGCAAATTGATTCGTGTATTTAAAATTGTTTTATAATTTGATATTGTATTTTCTTCAATTTCTGTCGTTGACATTATATTACTTGGTAATGTTATGTAAAACTCTTGATCCATTTTGAATATTTTCAATCACTGTTATATTATCAAGGCACCAAGCAAAATTTTTAAAACTTGTTTTAAAATCTTTAAAAAAGATCACAATAGTATAAATAATTAGTAACAAAATAAAACAAAACACGTATTTCATCCTATTGCAGACTTGTTTGCGAAGTTTTCGATACGTTCGCTTTGTTTGTATCGACGGATTTAAGTTTAGGGTTTGGCATTATATATCCAAGTGAAGCCGTCAGTATAACTGTCCACAGGTTTTGATTACCCCACTGAAATGTTAAGTTCATTAGACTCACACAAACTACGACAAAAATTAGCAACACTTGAAAAGCAAATAAAACAACATCCGGTTTTAGAGTTGTTTTATTTGGAACTTGAATTGACTCTTGATCCATTTTGTATTTTAAAAATATTCTCAGCGTTTACCCAGCTACTGTCAGAATCTGGATAATTTAGCCACTTAACAAAATATTGTTTTATACCTTTATATCGTCTTTCTTTTATAATTTTTTCAACACGAAAAGAAATATTTTCTGGGTCAATTTTTTGAATTTCTTGTGGATAAAACCTACGCTCACTTATCTTGCTGTTATCGCTTTTGAGTTTAAAAAGTCTACTGATTGGTTGTTCAAGTTGTTTGTCTATTTTATACACTTGATCAGACCAGTTTGGATAATAACCTTTATCGAAAGGTTTAATGTCATATTTAACTCTAACACTATCTCCTGATTTTATAGTTGATGATTTATATTTCTTCAATAATTCACGTTTTGTATCAGCATTATATAAATTCTTGAAAACTTGTTTTGAATTATCACTATTCACACTTACTGGTGCCATTTTAATGCTGCTATGATAAGTTTGATTATATGATTCGATCAAATTATCCAAAACATCCATATATCGTCTTTTACCCGTCAATGTGAAATATTTAAACATTTTATTTTTTAACGTTTTGTTGAAGCGCTCTATAACTGAACACTTGATATCGCTGTTCTTTGTGGTAAAATGATTAATTTTATATTTAGACATCATTTGTTTAAAAATGTTGTTTTCAAATTCTTTTCCTTTATCGGTTTGTAGTTTTGAAGGCTTCCTTAAAATAAATATTTTTTCAAAAGCATCACAAACACTTAGAGCACTTTTATTATTTAATGGTAAAGCCCAAGCATATTTAGAAAATACATCTATGATCGTAAGTATGAAAGTTTTGTTGTCATTGGCGGATTTGAAATCTTTCATATCAACTAAGTCTGCTTGATACTGTTCGTTTATATTCTCAACAATTATAGGATTTCTTTTAAATTTTTTACGTATCGGTTTGTGTAAAGTATAAATGAGTTGTTTTTTAAGCCATTTGTGAACTTCTTCACGGTTTAAATCTGGTTGATGCTTTTTGGCCTCGTAGTATAACTTATCGATACCACTAAATGAAGCCGGGTTTGAGGGCCCATAATATAATTTTTTTAAAAGTTTATCAGTCATTGTCATCAGGTATTGCCCACCTACTGGGGTCGATCATAGATTCACTCTCTGAATCGTTATTGTCATCTGTTTCAATTGGTCTTTTATTTTGTTTTAAACGCCATTTCTCCATGTCAAGTGCTTCCATCGCTCGACTTTTCGGATGAGATTTTGCTCCATCGTTTGTAAGGTCAATAATCATATCCCGTTTCACTCGTTTACGGCTAGGCTGCTGAGAATATGTTTCGTTGACAAGATTAGGTTCGCCACTATCATCATCATCAGAAACAAATTTTCGTTTTTTAGGTCTTGCAATGTCTGTTATTGTTGTAGTTGACTTACTTTGGCTTTTCTTATTTAAATATTGAATCAACTTTAAACGTACATTGTCGTTAATAATTAATTCGGGGTCAACATTGCTTCTGGCTAATAATTCTATAAATTCTTGTTCGCCATATAGTACTTTGCCGACAGACATTGCGTGTGTTAATAAATCAACAATATTTGATTTATTTAAATACGTCCCATTATTTAGCTTAATCCTAAGATCATTGTCGTACCCTACTTCATTCGCTAATTTTAATATAATTTTTATAAATCTATGAATTTTGTCATAAATTTTAGATTTAATTTTTTCACTTTGGGTCGCTATACTAGACGTCAGTACACCGCCTTCCACTGTGTTTTCGTCGCTTATACCACCACCTGTTTGAATTTTAGGTGGTATTAGTGTGACCTTCTTAGCGGATTGCATGTTCAACTAATGATGAAATTAGTGCCCCAACAATAGGTAATAACAGTGGCATAAATCCTCCACTCTGGACGACTAGTTTAGATCGTCTGCGCTTGCTCTTTGGGTTTTTAATTATCTCTTGAAAAGTTTTAATAAATTTTTTTAATTTAACTTTTTCTTTTGGTTTTAATGTCACGTTATTTAACTTTAAATTGTAAACAATTTCGCGTATGGCTTTATAGTACGATTCATCTTTAGACATTTCTGTTAATATTGATTTTCGTAAGTTTTGTTTACTAGTGTTACAATATAAACACATAGTTCTCAAACACTTTCTCAAATTTTTAGACATTATTTCATGAAATAACCAATTGGTTTATACTGAAAATTAGTTTCTAAACAAGGAATTGTTCTAGTCCTAAGTCGAAGATCTTCTGGTGTATTTTGCTTAAGATCAACTATTAAATAGCCATGAGCACCATAAGTTGCTTGCTCATATGCTGACATAAAATATTTTGATGCTTGTGGATAAATTTGGCGTGCTAAAGCTAATATTTGTAATTTATCTCTGGGGCTTTTAAATATAATTAAATAATGAGCATTTAAATTCAACTCCCTAACAATTGGTCCTTTATTATATAAATTTTGAGTCAATATTATAGCACTTTGATTGTTATGATGAGAACCTTTAGTAAATAAATCAACAATAAATTTACTGTTTTTTATTTCAGTCATCAAGTCATCGATTATAACTATATCTTGGTTTAGTATGTCGTCATCGTCTGGTATACCTTCTACATATTTAAAATTGACATTTTCTACAGGTTCACTATAAATATTTTGCCAAATACCATAAGCCCATACGACATTTATTATAGATTTATTAATATTACTAATTGTATATTTATGATACTTAAGAATATCTCTGATTAAATATGTTTTGCCTGACCCCGAAGGCCCAGCTGCTAGACAATTGAATGGATGTTTGAATTGTATATCAACAATGTTATCAATTTGTTTTGTGTTTTCCATTGCGAGTACGTCAACACTACATGACTAATAGCAAATGAATGAACAAAGAAAATTTACCAACAGACAATAAGTAGTATCTAGCAAAACCACAATTCAAAAATAAATTACGTAAATTGCTGAATACAACCGATCCTCTGTTTTTGTTTTGTTTTTAAAAACATTTTATTGAAAATAATAAATACAAATACAATTGAATAAGTTACATAAATTATAAACAAAAAAAAGTATTAAAGTTATTTTATATAGCCATAAGGTAAAGTGTTGTTGCCATCGATTCTTCTTTTTTCAGACATAACCCGCAATGTTTTATCAAAATATTTTGTATTAATCATCTGGACTTTTGTGGGGCGTATTTGCATTTGTGGCACCTGAATGTTCGACGAGTTTTCAGTATGTTGTCCATTGTTGTTAATGTATTCGTTAGCCATGTCCACCATTTTTTCTATAGTTATTAAATCTAATGCTTTATCTGTTAAAGTAATACCTTTAACTTTAATTGGAACAACAGGTTCCTCCGACTCTTGGTTTGGCCATATCTCCAAGGCATATACTTTAGGTCCAAGACTACAAAATTTTGTACATATAGCTTCTGGACCATAATCCTTTGCGATTTCATCAGCCAGTCCACCGAGATAATCACTTGTTGATGGTTTTGGGTCGCCATCTTTATATTGAAAAATAACTGAGTCTGTGTCCATATATAATAGACGCCCAGGTATGATTTCTATTTCATCGATCAACTTAAGTAACTCAAGTCTTGCATACGATGTAACAAACGATGCAATTGCCAAACTAGTGTTACCTACTCGTCCGTTTTCTTCATCATTGAACTCCCATGTAACCAATAGACAATCTTCATTAACCATAAGTTCGCCTTTAATATTTTTATCATCCGATGATGCAATATCCCAATACTGAAAATATTCACTACACACTTCAGTTTGAGGTAAGTTTGGTCGTTGAGCTAGTTTGCCCCACAAAGTATTTAAAAATAATTTAGCAATGAAACGTAATGCTGAATTTTTTTCAATACTATTAGCATCAAGTTTAATGCCTTCATTGTCTAAAAAGTTATTGATGTATAAGTCTTTATCAGACTCAGTTTTAACCCAATCAGGCCAACCATCTGATTGTTGCTTCAATTTTAACCACATATTTATATACTCAGAAAATATATCTTTTGTCTTTTCCGCATAATCATAAACTTCAATAATTTTTGAAATTTTATATCCTTTTTGAATAGCATAATTCAATTCAACAGTGGTCCACGTGCCTACCAATTGACGTTCAACAGTATTGTGTGTACAATTAAGTTGATTTTTAGTTTGAGCGCATTCGTAACACAAAGGGAACACTAATTTATTATTTATTTTCACTGGTAACACAGCTATATGTAAACGTGTTGGCGGGTCAACAATACATTTCACAAATCCAAAACATTCACTTAAATTTAAACTGTCTAAGTTTTCATTTATAACTTTTGGATGACCGACAGGAAAATCTTTGTACTTTAAAACAGTTGGATATAAGGATCTAAAATCGTAATATAGTATTCGCGATTGAATATCATTAACCACATCACAATAAAATTTTATATTGTTAGTCCGTCCGCCGAAAAACGAGTCTCTAATTATCACACCTTTGTAAGCGTCAATATCTTTATAATGATTCCAACGTTTTGTTATATAAGCATTAAAAGTTTGGTCAGTTTTCCGTTTTTTATTCAAACTACAATCCCACTCTTCAACCAAATTAAATCCTCGTTTTTTAGTTAAATGATCCCTGCGGTCAATTGTTTTTTGATATACCTGGTCAGGCGTTTCGGCACGTTGTGTGCCTTTTGATGTGGCTATATTTTCATGTCTTTTATCTTTATACACACAACTATGCATGTGGTGATAGCAACCATTGTATTCAAATATAGTATTACTATTTTTATCAAATCCGTCAACAATATAATTGTCGATGTGGACTTCGCGGTCGATTTCACAATTTAATACAGATTGTTGATAATCAAGCCAACAATTACCAATTTTAGAAAATGAACCTTGTTTCAAATAACCTCTAATAGGTGTTACACCTATTTTACCTGCCGGCAATATTGACGATTTAAAAATTTCTAAACCCATTGAAGCTAACGTAAAACACCTTGTTATTGGATCAATAGTTGTGATTTGTTTAAATATGCGCCGAAATTCTTGGACACATTTTAGTAAAATTATTACATCATTTTCACAATATTTGATTAATTCATCTTTCAAATTATATTGCAGATTGTCTTTTAATAGCTGTTGTTTTTTATTTGAATACCATTTTTTAAAATCATTCAACTGTTTTGTTTTCATATAATCAATACCGAAATATTTTTCTAGTGGTATATCACCAATATAATCATTATTTCTAGGAAAGTTATGTGGAAAATATCCTTTAACTACATCTTTATCCAAACCAAATGCTTTCGGTAAATTTGCAAGTGGTTGTTGAAACATTAGCAAAGAGTCTAAGAAACGAACATTGCCAACAGTTGCTTTCAAAATTTTATTTCCATTCATTATAACTGATGTACCAATGAATTTTCGTTGAAACAAATCATTTAAAATAAAGTGATTATCATACCCTTTGGCGTTGTGTGCAAAAACATACACTGAAGCGTTTTTGGTAGCTGCCGATTTGGCCAATGTTAAATATAAATAATCGCCAAAGTTTTTAATGCAGTTTTTGCCCAGAAACTGATTTTTAAATATACCACAGGTTTCACAATCAATCAGACGTTCACATTGATTTTCGATCCAACAATCACTGCATGTTGTCATTGATATTAGCAGATCTGGTTCATGATTGTAAACATTACAGTCATTTATGTTTTGTTTACTTTCAATGTCGTAGGCCACAATGATTTTTAACACACCATCTTCTTTATTGAGTTTATCGATGTTTGATGGCTGTAAGTAACAGTAGTGTGATTCACGCGTATAAGAATGTTTGCATATTTGACAAATTTTCATGTCACATATATGCTTATTATCTTTGTAAACAATATTACATTGGGCACACTTTTTAATATTTTTACAAACATTGTTTGAACCAATTAAATGTTTATCATAACAAACTTTATTTTTAAATTCAATATTACACTTTTGACATAATATATTTATGTTATCATTCATGCACTTAGGATATGAAAAGCAATTAGCACAAATAGATTCACAATTATGAGTATATTTTTTACAGTAGGTTTTATGGCAATGTTCACAATAATAAGAATGAGGTCGCATAAACCCGTTAATGTTTGTAATTGAATCAAAGTGTTCAACACCATTTAGCTCATTATGAAGTAAATATAATTTTTTACATTTATATTCACTGCCAACAAAAAGTCTATTATATTTATTATTACCATCAATAACTACAATTTGATAGTTTTTAAAATAAGTTTGGATTAAGTTGAAATCACTAATAGTTACACTATAGTTTAAATTCAAACCTAAAGCATTAGCTATATTAGTAACTTGAATATCGCGTACTTTATTAATATTACGTCGACATTCAACCCAATCATAGTGTGTTTTTTCATGTTTTCCGATGCAAACTACAATAGCGTGCAAAGCACATAAATTATCATTATTATTTATTTTTATTACAGAACGCGATCTTTGATCAAACTCTTCACGTGTTTGTGGTGCTTTGCGGCCAGAGCCACTAATAGACTCAGTTATATTGATAGTTATATTTAGAATACCATTTAAAAGCAATGACTCTCGGCTTTGAGCCACTTCATAGATAGCATTGAAAAACGATTCTTTATTAAAATTTTTTTTACATGTTGGATGGATAAATATGGGTTTATTTAAAGAGTTATGATTAATACTAACTGAAAACATGTCGTTTTGGGAAAAGTTATTCAATTGTAAATTAATAAATTCTTCATAAAATTTGTCAATATTATTTTCAATTTGAAAGAGATCAGTAAATGAGCCAAAATTATGTTTAATTTCAAAATAACTTTCCTTTTCGGTTCGCCGGAAGCGTTTGCTTTTCCTTTCACTCGTTATTCCAATTTGTTTCCATTCGAAGACAACTGAGTCTTGATTGTTTTGTTGAGCACCTAATCCAATTTGCACACTATTGTCACTTTCTTGATCGGCACAAACTGTAGACACAATATTGTTAAGCACTTCACTACAAATAGTTTTCGTTGCTTTGGCAATAATATTTTGTCGCCAAACACTGGCACTGTTTTCGTGAGACATGTTTTTTGGTTCAACCATACAACACTTATAACAAATCAAAATGAATAACTTACTGTCTTATACTCCAATTTAAAAACACAGTTTATAAAAGTATTTCAACCAATGAACAGATGAAACAAAATTTGACAGAAAAGCAATCAATCACATTAATTCAAATTCAAAATGTTTGCGAATGCTTGTCTGACAAATACAAGTCATGTGATGTATAAAATAAATATATTTAGTAATATTAATGATTGCTTTGTGTGTTAAATAAAGACAAACAATAATATCACTAAAAATATTTATTTATTGATTATAATGGTAGCATAAAATATAAAGTAATGGTTAAATATAATTAAAAGTGAGTAAATATAAAATGGATTAATATAATAAAAAGCATGCTTAATAAAAATTATTCATCCAAAATGTCGATTGTTTCAACGGCTGGTGATGCCGATCCAGAGTCTTCGCGTTTTTGCTTCTTAGTCTTGGCACAGTCATTCAAATGATCAAGATAGTGTTCAGTCCCGACAACAGTGGTGCAAAAATTACAAATCATAATACTTGGATTGCCTAAGAAAATTATAAAAATTGTTAATTATTTATGGATATTAATTTAAAACATGTAAATTACATACCAATTGCGTCTGTAGGTTTGCCATTGATTTGAACGCATATGCCAAACATAGCTGCCTCAGTCACTCCATTTTGAAATTTTAGTTTATCCACTTCTGAGCGGAGATTACGAAAATCAATGTCCAGTTCTGCGTGCTTGCGTTTCAACTGTCCAAGTTTGAAATAAGTCTTGTTATGCGATGACTACAAAATAAATCATTTAATATTTTTACACAAAATAAATAAATGTATATATAACTTACCATTTCCTGTCTAAGTCTTGTACGTAAGGTACCCACACAACTATGGTTCTCCTTTAGTTGCATGGTATACGGACCGTCGCAATCATCACATACAAGCTGATGCTCAGGCCGGCAGTGACAGGCAGACTCGTGTTTCGAAAGCGAATCAACGTAACCATTGTATTTGCATCCATATTTGGTGTATTTGCATTGAATCTATTGAA
Source organism: Dissorhina ornata (assembly GCA_034695265.1). Taxonomy (NCBI): domain Eukaryota; kingdom Metazoa; phylum Arthropoda; class Arachnida; order Sarcoptiformes; family Oppiidae; genus Dissorhina; species Dissorhina ornata. Next base: position 1,345 of record JAQIWK010000831.1, on the reverse strand, counting down.
AAAACATTGTTTATTGAAAAATAAACAAATCAATTCAACTAACCTTTAGCTTGCGTGTGATTTGTTGAATCAGAATACACTTATCAACATCCAATACGCGATATGGATCTCGACATAGCGGACAGTTGTGAAATAGTTGGGGGTCGTCTTCACGGCCACTGTCGTCCTCGTTTTCCCTAATGCACTTAGTAAGGCATCCATGACAAAACTGATGGCCACAGCGAGTCAACTATAGCGGAAAAATAAATAGGCTTAACGACTAGTCGTCTTAACAATTAAAAACTTTTGCTTACCTGAGCTGGGTTGAACATTAAAAAGCAGCATATTGAACACTCAAAGCTCTCGATGAATCCAAATCCTTCCGTTGCGCTCAGTGATCCTCCAATTTTAGTGTTGATCGACGTCCATTCGTTGTGAACGACGGTACGACTGGCAGGTATCTTATCGATAATATAAGAGCTGGTGACCATTGCATTCATTACTGAAACCATTTTCAAGTAAAGTGTTTAGTCAGTTGACAAAAACTGATGAAAATTCAATGAAGTTTCAGGGTATTTATGCAAAACCCACTGGCGCTAAAACACACAGTAAGTTGTTTATAAACAAGTTTGACGTCAGATCAAAACAATAACATAAAGTTTGTTTACAAACAAAATAGAATTCAAAACAAAACAAATACTGTTTACTAACATGTTTGGCGTCAAACCATCACAATAACAATAAGTTTGTTTACAAACAAATAAATTCAAAACAAAAACAAATACTGTTTTCTAACATGTTTGACGTCACGTCGAAACAAATTTTTGTATACAAATCAATGTTTCAAGCATGAGCAGTGTGTATAAAATTTGTATAAATAGGTCGACACTTCTTGTTTAAAAATCACATCACTTTACAAGTTTAAAGTATTAACTTCTTTAGATATACTTAGATAAATAAGTTAGAGTAGAATGTCTGTTCTCTTTGGTTCCGGATGTATCCCGTTCATCGACGACTCTATGGGTCACCTTTACCCCGATAGTCCTCAGCCGTCACCGCGTCGACCTGCTGACACTCTCAACATACCTGTTCTCCAACTGGACGAGTCGTTTTCCGACTGGGACAACGAGGCTGTCGACGAGATGCCGACCCACACACCTTCGCCTATCCCAACGCCGCCGCCTACCAATGATAATTGGGTCACTGAATGGGACAACGAAAGCGTCGACTTCAATGCCACAGACGCTACATGGGATCCATTCAACTGGACGGTTGTCTACTCATCAGACATCGCCGGCATCAGAGCCTCGACACCCGAAGCGGTACTCCCGTCGGCTCCTCCAATGGATTTAATTGACTTCAGCAT
>JAQIWK010000830.1:0-13129 GCA_034695265.1 Dissorhina ornata | reverse complement strand
TCTCTCTCTCTCTCTCTCTCTCTCTCTCTCTCTCTCTCTCTCTCTCTCTCTCTCTAAAACGACTTTTACTTTAAAACTAAAAACTAATATATTTCTCAAAAAATGAAACATTTTTTCGTAAAACTGGTTGTATATTAAGCCTTTGAAGCGTAGAGTTAATGGTTTGTTTGAGTGATTTATTGAAAAAATGAATTTTAAAAAAGTTATAAAAAATATAATTTAATTAATAAAAGAAAATTAACTTTCAATATATTATTATTGTTATTATATGCCAATGCCATCAAAGTGTACTCAAAGTATTATTATTAAATTTATTTAGAAAATTGTATAAAAATTTACATAAAAATATTATACAATAGATAGCATATAACATATAATTATTGTCTAACTATCATCTGACTGACCGGTTGTACAGACCCTTTAGATACTGTTTGTGTGCCTCTGTTGACACGATTACCTGACAGTGAATGTGTGACCCTTTCAATGGCAATCCCATTCAATGGATGGCTTATGAGTTATGACAGAAGCACTTATGATATATACAGATAATGTTCACATTTCCTCATTACGGCTCACTTATCCATAATATTCCTAAAAATATTACCCAAAAAGGCATTGAAAAACAAATTGAAGAGTTTGAAGGCATTGACCCGATGTTTTGTATAAGAGTGTGAGTGAGTGTATAAGTTTGGTGTACGGTATGTGTCTGAAAGTATATAAGGGCTCACACATTCACAATGTTGTTCATCGTCTTTGTAAAAAAGCAGCACTTTTTCCCTTTGAATAACTAAATTCATATAATATTGTTGTGTATAAACTTTTTTTCAAGAGAAAAAATAATAATTCTTAAGTTTATATACTTTTCAACACTTCCTGATGAGACAAATAAGAGAGAGAGAGAGAGAGAGAGCTATGGAAAGGGAGAGCAATGTAGACAATATTACCGGATAGTTAGACCACCGCTAATTGTGCCAGAGGCTAACCATTTGTATATAACCTTTGCGGTCAAACGCTAAAACCAATGCCATTATATTATAAATCTTCCCCAAAAATATACTTCAAATATAAATATTAATACAATTTTGACAATAAAAACAGACAAATCTTTACAAAACAGATTAAGAAACTTCTAAGTTTGTTTTTTACAATAACAACAACAAGAAACTAACAAAATTACTATTAACTTCACTGTCTATTTGCTTGTTATGTATATTTTTTTAGTTTTTATTTTTCTTCATTCACTTTAAACGCATTTGTATTTTTTATAGTAAAAAAATTATAATAACGTTTATTCCTAAATAATCTTTAACAACAAAATAATAAATTTAATATTAAATTCATATGTTTTTTTGTTTATCAAAGCTTCAATTTATTACGAGAAGCCCTCTTCTGCCCGGTTGGCCGCCTCTACACACACCCCTCCCGGTAAGCCATTATAAGACTCTTAAACTATCAAAAATCGTGATAAAATAGCTCACAAAACGTGATGGATATTAAAGTTAATTATTTAAAAAACGCCGTTAAAAAATCAAGGAAAAACAAAATTATAACAATAAATATATGTCAGACTAACTAAACATTTTAATAATAATAATAAATTTCTAAATTGCTTAACTGTCTGATGGTGTTTTTGACATTGATTTTTAAATTAAAAATTAAAATTTATTAATATAATTTGCTTAATGTTTAATAATAATTAAATTAACATTAAATTTAATGTGTTAACTTAAACATTAACATTTTTTAAGGTTACGATAAAAAAAAATATTTTAACCATAAAATTAACAAAATATATAAAAATGAAAAATAAAAACTTAAAACATTTTCCAACTCAAATGTTGTTGAACCTTTTCTTTGCTTGTTTCTATTTGCTTATAATTAACAATTGCCACTTATGTCATAAATATAGCCTGCACATACCAGGGTAAAAAATACGCACATGGCTTACAAGTGCCTACACCTGAGCCCTGTCTCAATTGCACCTGTCGTAAGGGTGTATTGCTATGCTTTTTGAGAGTGTGTCCAACCCTTATCCAAACATCAGCTGATGATAACTGTAAGACAGTTAGAGAGCCTCAACAATGCTGTCCCGTTCTCCAGTGTGAACAACCGTCGACCCAACCAACTGTCACCTTCGACAGCACTACTCCAATGCCAACCACCAAAAACTTTGCCTCTGAAACTACTTTTGACCAAAACTATAGTCGCAATTATAATAATGATTCACCAGATTCAACAACTATTGGTAAATTGTTTAATTGTTTTTAGTACTTAATAAAACATATAAATTAATAAAATAATATATTATATTTAAAATATATTGTAAATTAATTTATTTTAAAACTATTAAAAATAGGATCCAATGCTATCACAGACTCAGATACAAACAGACTTCTATATATTCCGGGTAATTATATAATAAATAAAAGTATTTACAAGTATTTTCAGATACTGAAACATAAAAATAATTTATTACATGTTAATAATTTTAACATTTATTTTATTATGGAAAAAGACTTTCCAAAAAATATAGAAAAATCCATACAAAATAGAGTGGACCATAGGGTGAGTGTGACACAGAAAGACAGAACAACTACAATCTTTCAAACGAGTCCATCGACAACATTTCATGAGTCAATTTTGATGGTCACATCCAGTCCTACACAGGCTCTCGATGATGATCAACATAATTTTGTTAATATTGAAGGAAGTAAGTTAGGATTAGTTAATATAGTAGTTAACTATTAGATTAAAAGATTTATATATAAAAATTAACTTTTTATAGGCTGTAGTCTGAATGGGACCTTATATGCTGAGGGATCGGCCGTTATCTCGACTTCGTTTTGTGAATATTGTTATTGCATTCGGTATTATATTGTTAATTATTATTACTTTAATATTTTATAACTTTGTAATATTGAGATTAATTTAATCTAGTAAATATTATTTATCAAATAAATTCATTATTAAGTAATATATTTTTAAAACTATAGTTCTAAACGAATGTGCATAAGACCAAGATGTCATCTATCAATCTTAGGTTGTTTGCCAAGATATACCAGTGAATACGCTTGTTGTCCAACCAGTTATGTTTGTGGTAAGTTTTGTAATTGTTACTAAAATTTTTAATATTTCATTTTAAAACATAATAATATGAATATTAACTATTTACTTACTTTTATTTACTAAATTGTTAGGCGAAGAAGCATTAACTACACTTCCAATGACTACAACTACCACAACAACTACAGAATCGGCGCGAATATTGAGCAGAAAATTATGTAATAATTGTTAACAAAATTAAAACATTATTTTATTTTAATTTTTTAACATTTTTAATCATAACTTTTAATTATTTTAATTGCAATACAAAAAGCGTGTTTAATTGATGGCATCGAGTATACAGTAGGAGATCCAATAGCTAGCGATGAAAACTGCAAACAGTGTTATTGTTCAACGGGTGGCATAAAGAAGTGCAAAAAGATTCAGTGCTCACCAGAAATGGAAGGATGCGTTCCCGTCATTCCCGAAGGACATTGTTGTCCCACTGAATACAAATGCAGTCAGTTTTGTATAATTAAAGTTAAATTTATATATTTTAATAAAATTTAATTTTTAATTTTCAGACACAACACAATCGACGACCGAAAGTCTTAAGAGTTTAAATACAGAACTCAATACAGAATCGCTTACAACTACAACAAAAGCAAATAATATTGATTTAACAGAATCTGTGACTGAATTAAGCGATTTATTGGGCAAAGAATCGACTGAAACCACTACACAATTGTTAAATTTAAACAAACAATTTACTGACGATAAAGTTATTGACAATTTTGACAGTTTATCAAACTTTAATACCACTTTGAGTGAAGATACTTCTGGTTTTGTAACAACTGTTTTCCCGGAAGTAAAGAATACAATGATTGAAAATTTGGTTATCAGTCAAACGGATAACAACTTAAATATAGACAAAATAAGAAGTGATGACAACATCGACGCAAACATCAGCGAAGATATTGTAATCGTAAGAACCGAGTCTTCAGATGCCGATCAAAAAACTACTCAAACAAGTGATTTAACATTAGAAACGACAACAATTGCATTCTTTGAAAGCAATATCAATACAAACAAAACCGAAATAAAAGATGATTTTAGTTTAGAAAATAAAACAGTTGATGAAAAAATGGTTGAAGTTAGTACTCAAACGGCGTTACCATTAAGTTCAGAGCAAACAGATGTAAATACGTTTGTCAATTCAGATACGAGTGTAAATACATCCCAAACTGAACCGATAGTTACTTCAACATCAACCGAAACGCCGACAACTTTAACGGTAAATGTATTGCCAATTGAAAAAAGCGAAACCAAAGAAGAAGTGACCGAAAGTAGTTATGGTGCTGTCGGACAGTTTTTGAAGGGATTTTTTAGTGCTATTGATAAACAATTGCAAAAAAGAGTCTCAACTGAACCCAGAATTGCAACCAATATTACCAGTGAAGATTTGTTGAGTAAACAATTAATGGATTCAAAACCTCTATTACCTAGAAGTGAGTCAAAGACTGGACCATCGCTTTCTTCTTCATTTTTTATCACCGATGATAACGAGACCTCTTATAAGTCTGACGATGGCATTGAAATAATTACAGCAAAAACTGCTTTTTATGATTTTAATGATGATAACCCGAATCACTCTATTCTGATAAACCTAACACCTAGTAGTCTTAAAGTTAGTTCATCCCCGTTTGGTCACAATCCCAATCTCAACCTTAACCCCAACCACAATCTCAATCCCAACCATAATATCAATTCAAATCTCAATCCCAACCATAATATCAATCCAAATCTCAATATTAACCATAATATCAATCCAAATCTCAATCCAAATCATAATATCAATCCCAACCTTAATATCCACCCAAATCTCAATCCCAACCATAATCTCAATTCCAATCACAATCCAAATCCAGTTATTAAAGACAAAAACTTTGATATAATGGGCCAAAATAATAGGGCAACTATTTACGGAAAACCTGCCGCCTCTTCGCCGCAACATTTTCTGCAACCAAATAACGACTGGAAAGTTATTGCCTCTGATTTTCCCCGACGACCAGTCTTTGACGAAATGCCGGGTCCGCACAGACCTATGGAAACACTTTATTATAATAATAATAATAACAATAACGATGACATTAGAAGACACGATACCGATGAGACTGTTGACCAAAACAGTCCCGATTTTGATAAAAAGCCAAGACTTGAGTTTGACAATCACAACAGAATGAAAGTTATTCCCTTTAAAGTTAACGATGCTTTCGGTGGAGCCCTATCACCCAAAAAGAAAAACGGATCTTTTCTGATTAGACTAACGCCTCCCAATAAACATCAAACTCCTAACTCGACTCCGAAACCCACTCAACAAAGTAATCAAATTTAATGTTTAATTAATTTTTCAGATCAATTTTAATTTTGCTTTTTTTTGTTAAATAGTTTCGTGTTTTTATAATTCAATTGAATACCCGAACGGAGCGATGATACCGAAGTCAGATCCGTGTACTCTTTGTCGATGCTTTTACGGTCAAGAGCTTTGTCAGCAACAGAAATGTCCGGCCCCTCCCGAAAAGGATTGTGTTCCCGAACCTATGAATGGCTATTGTTGTCCCCGTTATATATGCCGTGAGTTATAAATTATAATTAATTTTAATTAAAAAATCAAAATATTAATTATAAATATTAATTACGAAAAAGGAATTACTGACGATTCAAAGATATCCCAAAGACATCCAACAGGAGATGGGATAATACAACCAATTCCTGAAATACCAAATCCTATTAGAAAAAATCCACAATTTTCTGATATTATGAATGTTTTAAATATAAATAATCTAACTATTGATAGCTTAAGCAATGAAAATCCAATTGCCATTCCTTCAGTCAAACCACAACCTGAAGATAAAATTAATAAAGAGGACAATGAAAAGCCAGCAGTGGTTGTGCCCGAAACGGTCATTCCAAGCCGTTTTCCACCACAATCTTCACAACCGGTTGAGGCGACTCCCAAACCATTTCAAAGAATATCTGGTTTTAACAAAATAAAGCCAAACGAAAATCGCGTTCACTTTCCCACCGATATTAGCGATAAGAATTCAGTCGTTTCCCAACCAATACTAACCGATGTTATGCCTCCAAATATGATGCCATCAAACCGACCATTAAAACCCATTCATACCAATCCATTTCACAGTCAATATACCGGTACAAATAAGTTTCGACTAAAACCTGCCCCAACAATGACACAATCCATTGGTGGCTCTCAAATGTCTCCTCAAATGACTCCCAATCCACATAAACCTAACTCAAGAATTCCACCCTTCCTTCTACCTAATAATAATCAACAACCAAACCATCAGTCGGTTAATACAATCCGACACAAACCAAACCCAGTTACGACAGCTCATGTGGACAGTAGTAGTATTCCGACTAAACCAGAGCCAACCCTTGTTTCAAATAATGTTTCGGTAACAGTAATTAATGAAAACACTTTAACTTTAAATCCTATCATATCTGGTAATGAACCTAAAGCTGAGTCAACCATTAAAGTCCTACATTTGTCGCCAGAATCTCAACCGCCAGTCCATTCGGTAACTCATTACTCAACTAATTTATAATTTTTTTTTTAAATATAACTAATTTTGTTAATCAGTTTGACATTAACCAATCGGTGTCGACAACTGTGAGGCCAGCCATCGTGAGTACAACAAAAGCTCAGCCATTGGTAACAATTAAACCGCAAACCAGTAACGCACCGGTCAGTAGGACTTCACCGGCCACTACATCAACCACTACAACACCAAAGAGTATACCAAATATTGGAAACAGTAATAGTAATAATAAGCCATCATGGGATTTATTCAGACTTTCGGGTAAACATTAAATGTTCCTGCTTATATATTCAATTTAATTATTCTGTATTTTGTGTATATTTTTATTTAAATAATTAATTTACTCCAAAAGGTTGTAATATATACGGAGTTATGTACGAAATTGATGCCCCAATTGATCGGTTAACAACGCCCTGCAAGAAGTGTGTCTGTTCTGCACAGGGAGTCCAATGTACCGACACTTGTTGATCACATTACTCGCCATAGTTAACGCATTTTTAGTTATCATTACTATAATAATAACATACTTTTCTATCTGTTATTTATAATTATTTTTACATAATTTTGGTCTCAAATGGGAAACGGTTTAAGAAGTTTGTTGTTTAGACTTAATAATGCAGTTTTATTGTGGATACATATTCTTCATTACATATTGAATACAGAATAACAATTTGAATTACCATTTGAATCCAGATTCTGTTCATCTCATCAATTATTTATTTTTTATCACAAAAAATACATTATTTCCATTCATTTTCAAATGTTTTGTCTTTAATTTATTGTAAATATTTATTTTTGAAATAAAAATATTTTCAAAACTGGAGTGATATTGATGTCACTGATAATCTTTTAAAGTTTTTAAAAAAAACTTTCCTAAAATCTTGACCATTGTTTGGAAAGGTTTTAAGTATTAAATAGATTGAAGGTATTATTATTATTATATATAAGAGGCGCTACTCTACTAATAATGAAATATATATTAGTTTCGGATTGGACTCCGAAGGGAGCGGTCATACTGCTTAAGCCTTAAATTGTATTTTAAATATAGTTTGAAATTCAAACTTTGAATTGAATTATAACTCGTATGCCAAGCGATAGTTAGTGTGGGATCAGTTAAAGTGACAATTGGCGCATGGTAAGTTAATTTTTTTTACATAAATAACACAACAGATCAACAAAAAATTATTTATTCCGATAAAATGATTGAATATATGTTTGACATAAATATTTACGATTTTTCATGATTCGTATTATTTAATACACAAAAATCTAAAAGTAAAGTACAATACAGTGTTTTGTATATATAAAATGATTATAAATTTTAAATTATGTTTTCAATTATGATTTAATATTTTTTTGCGACAAAATAGTGGTTAAAATTGATGCCAATTATATATAAACTTCAATGGCTTTACGGGTAGAGCGAGACATAGGTTTAGTGTTGAAACAAAAAATGACAACATTTATGATAATTGTGTTCATTATATTTACGGGTGTTTTAGATGTACTTTTTGAAGAAAAAAATATGTTTTAAAAAATAAGATAAAAATATTATTTAAATTAATCTAAAAAATGTCGACAAAATATACAATAAAATGTATGTTGTGTTTTGGGTCGTCAAATGAGTTTTGTATATAATTTATTTACAACTAATTTTAGAGACAATTAGTAATTTGCTTCAAATTTGTTGAGTGTCGTCTTCAACAAAATCCTGCGCCTCGTCTTTGGACACCACTTCGATGTGACTTATCTTTAAATAACAAAAGGTTTGTTAATAAACCGCTATAAAAGATATTAACAAAAAATAATAATTACTCTATTTCTGAATTTGACGCCATAAAACTTGTCGGCGCATTCAAGCAGTTCTGGTCTGAATGTAGTGGTAATGAATTGGGCGTCTTTGCAGAGCTCTTGAATCATATCTGATATAAAGCGAGAAAAAATGATTACTAAAGTCAGCAAATAGTTTGCAATCAAATCAAAGCAAATCAATCAATACCTGCAACAGCTTTTCTATGCTGCGGATCCAAAGCTTGATCGATCTCATCGAAGAGGTAGAAGGGCGCCGGATCGCACTTCTGAATGGCAAATATGAAGGCCAACGCCACTAACGACTTCTGGCCACCGGATAGTTGTTGCATGTCTTTCATTTCAGCTGCACTTCCCGTGAATGAGACGCGAATACTAACGCCACTGAAGTGGTCGAAAGTGGGTGGACCCGAGTTCTGAGATTGCGAATCGTTATTCACGTCTTCAGTTTTCATGTCCAGGTGAGCCCTTCCCGACGGCACCAACCGTTTGAACACTTCACCAAAAAACATCGATACCTGTCTGAACGTCACTTGAATTGCTTCGTACTTTCGCTGTTCTAACGCTGTCATGAGGTCTACTATAGATCGGTGTCCGGCGTCCAAATCGGCTTTCCTTTGCAATAGCTTTTCTTTCTTCTCTGAAAAGTCCAAGTATTGATCCAACGCTTTCTTATTCACGTGACTATACTTTTGGAGCTCTTGATTGCATTGTTGTAGCTTTTTGTAGAGTTGCTTAAGACCTAAGTTTGCATATTTAGTCTCGGCATCTCCTGGAAGTGTTCCCAATTCCCGAATCTTTCGCATACATTCTTCAGTCTTTTTGCTCAAACCTGACTGTTTTGATGTCATTTTCTCCAAGTCTTTTGAGTCTTCATTGATACGTTCAATGGTATCCCTTTCGTCGCTCTTCTTCTTCTCCAACTCTATTTGAACTTCTCTTTGCTTTTTGGTCATCGCTTCCAGACTCTCATCCAATGTCTTGATCTGTTCGTTGACGTCATCGATGCGACCGCTCACTACATTTAACTCTTGGCGTTCGCTCTCCAGCTTCTGTCGCCGATCTTCGACAGAGATCTCTTGGAGCGCGGCTTCCAATTCGTCTTTACGGCGACACAAGTTATTGTTCAATAGATTCTCTAACTTATTCTTCTGCGCTTCCAAATGCATTCGCCGACTGAACGCCTCTTTGTTTTTCTGAGTCAGTTGTCTGATCTCGTCATTGAGTCGATCCACTTCTTGTTGATCCGTAACAGATAACTGCGTCAATAAGTCCTGTTGTAATTCATTTCGTAGCGACTCTTCAAGCGATTCCATCGAATTAAGACTTGACTCATGGCTGACGAGACTTCGTTCCTTCGGTTGCCGCGACCTTTCAATTGTCGACAACTCGTCTTTCAAGAGCCGGATATCAGTCTTCATTTTGTCGAATGTGTCTTTGTTTTTGCTGTTTTTCGTCTCCGCCCTCTGCATCTCACCCACTATTTGGTTGATCTGTGATTCAACTTCATTAAGCTTCTGGTGATGTGCGTCCAACTGATCCTTCTGTTCGGTAATTTCGGTCATCAAAGACGAGTGCGTTTTGTGAAGTTCTAGTCGCGATCGCCGCGAATCAAAGTAGCCGCCGGTCAACGAACCCTTATGTGACACCTGATCGCCGTCTAATGTAATGCAATCCAAGTGAGAGCTTCGGGCCAAAGATGTGGCCACTTCTAGCGACCGACATATAAGTGTTTTGCCGAATATGAAGCGCATTACTATCTCGTGTTTATTATCATACGTCAAGCGACTGATCATTGGAATGGCATCCTATCGGTCATTAAGATTACACACATTAGTAATCAATCTTAAAGATAATGACAATAAATATGAAATGCAGTCAAACCTGAGTATCCGGATATGCAATCTCTTTGGAGAAGAGTCGGTTGATGGGCATGAAAGTGACTTCACCCGGAAGTTTCATTTTATTCATTTCTTGGAGTATTCTTGTGCCCACTTTGTCATTCTCAACGATATGATGAAACAGTTTGTTACCGGCTGTCATTTCGACGGCAGTGTAAAACTCTTTACCGCAATCAAAGTTCTCGATTAACATTCCGTAATAGTTTTTCGATACCGATTCAAAGCTGCCGCCCCTCTCCTTAAATATCTGCAGTACTCTGCGAACCGAATCTCTACCGTTTAACACAGTCTTACCGACCATTGAACGTAACAGTTGATCCTTTTTGGCCTTTTCTTCGATCAACATATTGTGGTTTTGTTGCATTGAGTTTTCCTGACGCCACAAATCACTATAAATATCCAAACAGTTAGCAAAAATAATATATTTTTTCAATCACCAAATCTCAACTAACTTTCTCTCGTTCTGAAGCGAATCCTTTTTCTTTTTCATGTCATAAAATGTTTTGTTTTGATTATCAATACTTCCTCTGTTGTTCTCCAACTCTTTCGTCAATTCCTAAGTGAAATCAAATAAATAAACATTAAATACCAAAACCTCAATGTCTATTCAATAATCATTACATCAATTTTGGCCTCCAATTCATCTTTCCTTTTGGCGTCTTTCTTGAGATCATCGCGAAGTCTGTCGATCTGCACGCGTTTGTCTTGAATATTACGCCGCAAAGACTTCAACTCGTTTTGAATCCAATGATCTCTTTCGTGTTTGGATGTGAACTGCGATCCTCTGCCTTGTTTTGCGTACAATTCTGACCGTTTCTGCTCTTTGAGACTCAACTTTCGAGTACATTCTTCTTCGAGACGTTTTTGTTCTTCGTATTCGGGTTTGATTTGATTCAATTCGTTCTGCTTCTCAGTTATGCGCTCTCGAAGTGCCGTCAGTTCTGTTTCGGCCCTCTTCTTGGATGAGGCATCGCCTTCCACCTCATCCTTCAGATCTTTGATGTGGAGCTCAAGTTTGGTCTTCTCCTTAAGGAAAGACGAGTGTTCGTGTTGTAGGGCCTCCTTCTCGTCCCTATATGTCTGTAATTTTGTGCGAACTTCTCTCAAATCACGACTAAAATCTTTAATCTTTTCGGTTGACGTCTGCAGCGCTTCCCTAAGCTTTTCGGTCACTAAACCGCTGGTTTCTCGTCGAGTCTCTAACTCTCGCTGCCGTTTACGAGCGTCTTCTAACTCGTTGTTATAAATGGTGTATTCGAGCGCTCGTCTCATTTTGTCCCACTTCTGGTACTCTTTCAGCTCTTCCTTTTCGCCCTCCAGTGTCTGCAATCGTTCTTCAATATACTTCAACAGATCAATGATTTTCTCCAATTTGTTTTCAGTGTCTCTCAACAATACGCGCGACTCTTCTTTGCGTTCATCATAAATGCGAGTTCCGGCCACTTCTCGCAAAATCTTGAGCCGTTGCGGGTCGGGAGCGGTGGCCATCTGATTGATTTTACCTTGCTTAACTATATAGTATGGATTACTGCGCGAAAAGCCAGCACTTTCTAACACATTCATCACATCAGATCGCGTCACTATCTTTTTGTTCAGATAGTACTGGTCTTTCTTCAGACCTATTTGTCGTCGCAAAGTGACGGCCACTTCATCGATGGGCAGCCTATTGTCTGAATTGTCGAAAATGATCTCAACGTATGCAATCATAGTGCGCTGACCGGGTCCCTCGTGTAACAACTGCTGCCTTTGGTCGGGCCTTAAATGTGAGAACTCATCCGACAGTACGAACTGAATGGCGTAAAAGAAGTTACTCTTTCCCGACCCGTTCCGGCCAACGATCACATTATGGCGCGGACTGAACGGCTCGACCACCGTTTGCTCCCGATATGACCGGAAGCCGTTGATTATGACCTGTAATGCAGTGACAATACAAACAGTTAATACAAGCCGTACGGCGACCACAACTGGCCATTCACTCCATACCTGTTTTATATACATTGTGTTAAGTGTCCCGTAATTGACACCCAAATGGTTCACTTGATCTCAACAATGATTTCAATAATCAATTTAAATGTCAAAAGAGTTGATAATCTGAGCCATCAATCACTCGCCACCGAAGTGGCCATTAATTGTCTTCAATTGTCTTGTCATTTGACACATCATTTTAAATCCAAATAAATAACAATTATATTATAAACTCTTTAGTATTGTCTATGAATTTGTAAATAAATATAAATTAATTAAATTATAAACTAATTTTCAAAACAATTTAATTTAAATAAGTTTTTTATAAATAAAACATTTTTTCAACACAAATATTGTGTTTACATTCAAAATGGCTTTGTTTGGCCGGCACTCACACACTGCTTAAACCACTCAACCTATACATTAGGAACGAGCTATGAATTTCCAATTGTATTGTATGTTATTTACTCGATAAAATATTACGTTAAGCGCTGTTTGGGGCCGCTCAGTGAGTTACGCCCCAATGAATTGAAGGTTTTACTCATTTGGTTCACTCATTAATGATGTTTTTTAATGTCATAACAATTGGCGCCAATATTTCCTATAGTTTTGTTAAATTTCATGAATGCATTTTAATAATGGTATATTTAATTACGCCCTTTTTGCTCATTATAATACTTTGTTTCAAGCAAAAAGGTATTATTTTAAATCTAATATATAGTGTTGAAAGCGTTAAATATTTAACGGTTAAATTTAATTAAATTTATTAAATATTTAATTAAATATTTAACG
>JAQIWK010000829.1:0-13130 GCA_034695265.1 Dissorhina ornata | reverse complement strand
CTCTCTTTCTCTTTCTTTCTTTCTTTCTTTCTCTTTCTTTCTTTCTTTCTCTTTTCTACATGAAAGTCGAGTTAATTTAAACAATAGTTTACTAAACAAGTGATGATAATTCTGAAGACACTTGTTCTCACATTTTGATAGTTTGCCTTTACTTTCTTTGACGCTATTATAGTTGAATGTATTGATACTAATTTTAAAAAGTTTTTTATTAGTTTAGTTATGATTGCTTCAAATAATATGGATTTGTTCTTCAAATTAACTAATTTATTAATATTATTCCGTAAGTTTTGCAAATTTGTTAATTATATTATTTTATTTTAAAAATATTAACATTTTATTATTTTAAAATTTAAAATTTAACGATTATACATAATTAATTATGAAGATACATGATTAATCTTTAAGACTCGATTAACATTAGGCTATATTAACTTGTTAAATGTGTAATATTGTGTAATTATTATATTAATTTAATTGCTTAATTTTGAACATAACTTTTATTTAGTTTATAATTAATTAAATAGTATATTAATTATAAAGTTTAAGTTAAATTCAAATATTTCCAAAATTTTCTAATTCTATATTTTAAAAATTATAATTTAATAATTTCTAAATAAACATCATAAAATTATAATAAAACATTATATTATATTATATTAATTAATTATATTTTAAATTTTTAGTATAATACCTATTATTCCTATTTAAAAATGTAGTTAAATAAAATAATATCAGTTGAATAATATAAAAAATGTTGTCATTTTCTTATGTTGAAGTTATATTATTAAAAGATTCATAATTTATTATAAATTTACATTGATACATCTTTTTATATTACAAATATGCTATTTTAAGATTCAGAAAGTATTGTATATATTATATTATATAATTTATATATCATCGTTCAATAAGAATATTGTAATACCATTTTATGATTTGTAGATACATTTCATTACTTTTTATTTCTTTGTTTGACTCACGAAATAATCTTTAAAATAAAGATTTTAAGTATTGATTATGTTATATAATTTATATATTTTTATGTTTTTAATATTATAAGTATTTACATTTATTTGATTGGAGAGAGAGAGAGAGAGAGAGAGAGAGAGAGAGAGAGAGAGAGAGAGAGATCTGCTAATAATTTCAAATCAGTAATATCATTATTTCATATTGCTTACTTTAAAGATTATGTATTAAAGATTAAATTTAAATATATATTTTCAATAGTTTTTTTTATAACGCTTTAAGTTTTCTACAACACTTTTATTTATTTAAATTGTAGAATATAATTTATAATACTTATTAAGTGTTTATTTTAAAATAATTTACTATTTAATTATCATTTAATTATAATTTTATTCATTAGAAATTTATTGAAAGTTAAATGTATATTTTAAAACACTTTTCAATGAAAATTATTATTTATTTAAATATAAGTTTAGTTTATATATTAAATAAGATAAATATACATTATGCAAATTGAAAGTCATTTTTAGTTACAAGATATTTAAAATAAAGATACTTTATTGTTATTATAACATTATGTAAGATGTAATTGTCCTCAAAGGTCATGGATCTACTAAATAGAGTTAAATATACAATTCAGGTATAACTATAATATAGAGTTTAGTTGTTTGAATTTATTATACATTTAATTTATGAATTGTTTAAATATAAACAAAATAAATTAGTTATACATTTAATTATAAACTAAAATTTTTAATACAAATAAAATTTAAATTAACAAGTTTTTCAATTATATAATTATAGACTTACAACAATTATATTGGTTTTTACATTGTCGTTTACATGTATAATAGTAAAAAACAAATTAGTTATCAATTAATTTTAATTAACTTAATTAAAAAATCAATGATCCATAAAGTATTTGTGATAAGAAATCATTATTTTGTTATAATATTTAATAGACACTAATTATGCTAAAATGATGCTATATTTTATTGTTTTAAAAATGTGATTTACAAATATGATAACAAGACAAATATAAATACAATGTTTAAAACAATGTATTATAAGTTATACTAGTTTTATTTAAATGCTATTTAAAAGTGTATCATCAATAAGTATTTCCTTAAAAAAAACTTTTTGTTTTCAAATTTAAAATTGTATTATTTTTTTATTGGTGTAAATAAGTCAACAGTAAAGTAATATATTGCAAAAACTAATGTGTTTCATAAGTTGTTATATATTATATAATTTATAATTAGTTTCATTAATTAAAATCAATTAGTTTAACAAGTATGTTATAAAAATATAAAATGATAAATTAATTTTAAAAGTTTATTAATTGAGAGAGAGAGAGAGAGAGAGAATATAAAAAAAATTAGTTATTAGTTTTATTTTTAATTATTTATGTTTCTATAATTACAATATGATAATAAAATGTTATGAATTAAATTTGAATGAAATATTTTACATTTTAAATGTTTAACAAATAATACTTTCAAATAATGATTAATTGAGCGCAAAATTGGCCAAAAATTGGGTCAGTTATTCAAAAACACGGGTAAATTCACTGTCAATGTAATCATAATATTTTATAACTACAACAAAACACGAACCCTTGTTAAAAATCTTATCAAAATTTGATGTTCAAAGCAATTTAAGTAATTCACTGAAAAATATTATAACTGCTCTATAGTTGCCAGCAATTTAATAAATCATCTTTATATATAAAACTATATATAAATATATGAATACTTTGTTCACTTGATTTTATCATTACACATATTCTTGTGTGAATTAAACACAACTAAACATAATTACCTAACAATTTATTCATAAAAGATATGAGAGTTTTGAACTTCTATATACATATTATGTGAAATAAAAAAAACTTTTACAATAAAAACATTTAATGAATTAACACAATTTTTATACATTGGTATAATAAATAAATAATTTTTATATACAATTAAATCTTTAAATAAAATAAAAAGTAAAATTTATAAATTATTATAATTATATTAAAAACCTTATTAATAAACCTATAAATTATAGCATTAAATATTAATGTGCATATCATATAAGTTATATAACATATTAAGTTTTACATTTATAATTGGAAAAATAAAAATTTGAATTTATTAAATTATTTAAATTTACTATTAAATTTATTTAATTGCTAATTTGTTAAATTTATTACAGATTTCACAATGCTCTCATTTATAAATAGTAATCCATATGCAGTAAGTATATTTATTTAAATAACTTTATATTTAAAACTATATTTAAAATTAAATTTTTATGTAAATAACTTTAAAGCATTTCTTATTATACATTATTGAAAATGTATATTAAAATAAAATTATAAAAATTCTTTGTAATTCAGTTGTCAAACACCCACCACAACACTAGACCATCAGATTTATGCAGACAAGCGTTACATATGAATCGTTTGAGTCAATCATTTTTATGTAGACTTCTTCCAGCAGTTGATCTTCAGTTTGTTTGGCATAAAAACGGCGACAAAAACATTGATTCATTTAATTCAAAACCAATGCAATCGCAAACAGTTATCGACGAAATGCCTAAACATAATCAACATTTTAATAGCAAACCCAATCTATTTTCATATGAAATTCAATCGGATTACCCATTGCTTCCCAATTATGATATGTCATCGTCATATCCAATGCCACCACAAACTATGTTTCCGCACAAGACTTCCAGTGAATTAGAGTCAAATGAATTTGAAGACGTTATACCATTTTCTTCAGAAGAAAGATTCATTAAAAATATATTAACCAATGAAATGAGTGAATCAAACAACAATAAGCCTCATATGAATTACAATTCACAATTAATTCATCACTCAAACCCATTCACTGAATTTAGACCATTAAGAAGTAAAATGGTATTTAGGGATCACTCGCCTGTGCCCGACACCGAAATACCCGACAAAAGTATTAACACTAATATTCATACAAATAGTTTTCATAACTATAGGGAAGGCTGGAAACCAATTGAATTGCAGCCAAAAGTTATTTATACTATGAAAACAATTCCCATCATTGAAAATAAGGATAAGAGTCGATCAAATAACATCCAAAGAGTACCATTTCTTCATTTTGATACACAATCATACAGTACTTTCAAGACCACCACAACCAGCCCTTCAATAGTATTAAAAGCACCCGATTTTAAGAGAGAATATCTGATAGATTTGGATAGAAATGAACAAAACACTGACTATAGAAAGATATTCAATGGTTTACATAAAGATTTTAATTCTTATAAAAGACCCACAAATGAACTCAAAGTAACCGATATAAAAGATTGGTCACAAAAAATGAAAGCTAATACTAATATTAATCATAAAGATTGGTTGCCGTCAATAAATCCAATCAGATTTATATCAAACAAAACAAAACAATCACTATTTAATAATAAATTTAACACCAATTCAAACAAATCATACAATAATTTCTTAAATGAAAATGCATTGGACGACAATCCGGATTACTATATAAATCAATACAACATTTCGCGCGATGTCTCTCGGAATATGAGTTTATCGCCTATTAATGGCAAACCTGTCAGCGATTATCCAACGCATAGTTCTTCGGCGTCGAGTAACTTCACGTGCGGTGAACCCGGATTTTTTGCTGACCAACACTTTGGCTGTCAGGTTATACCAACTTTTATACTATTATTATAATTGTTTTAATTGTTTTTTAAAATACAATTGTATTGATTTAACAGGTGTATCATCATTGCGAGAAAAACAATTATCATCAAAAGTTCATTTGTCCAAACGGCACATTGTTTAACGTGGATATTAAATCATGCGACTATTGGTTTAATGTCAATTGTGGCCCTGGTAATATTGGATCTAATGTTTTCAAATATAATGATTTCTTCGTTGGCGACAATTCGTCGGTTGTCTTAAACGAAAAAATGGTACGAAAACGGGAGAGCAATGAAGTGGACGATAATGACAACACTCGCAATACAGTTGAAGATATTAAACAATTTATATTCAATATTAATAAACATAAAGTTTAATAGTTTAATACTTGACATATATTTGTAAATCTAATTTACTATCATTAAATCATTATAAATTTATTTTAGTTATATTAATTGAGTTTTAATTGTTGAACAATATAGTTATGTAAATAATTTAACTTTTAACTATAATTTTTGATGTAACCATTAGCAATTCTGCATGATACTAATGCATTTTAAATCAAATAAATCACCTAATGTTTTAAAGTAATCATATAATATAAAAATAATGTTTATTAATTAATAAATTTATTTGTTTTTTGTTAAATTATTTGATCATCTCTTGAGAACTACCGATTAAATGCACCAATAACTTGTAATTACCTTAAAATATATAAGTCGATGCTTTCATTTGCATATTAAAACATTTAAATAATTATAATTTAATCAAACATTTTGTTTGTTAACAGAAGTATTTATTGAATCAATTAATTAACAACTAAAGTATTATTACTTTTTATACATTTAAATAAATTTCAAACTAATAATTAAATGAGAGATATTGAGGTGTCAATCAGAAGAAAGGTTGTCTGTGATTGAATTCACCCCATTCTCGGTAATTATGTTTCATTTTGAAGAGTCGAGTAAACAATGAAGTCCTGGCCGGATCCATACTCGGAAGAACACCGTAGTTTGGTATCTGTTATAAACATTTAAGTCATTAATTGACAACAAAAAAAAACATTAATTAATTAAATGGCAAACAAAATGCAAACCAAATTTTCGTATATTTTGTCTCTATGTTCGGCAAGTTCTTCGTCGATATAAATTTCTGGCACTTCATAGGCCTCAACGGTCACAAAATTAGCCACCAAATCATCCTTAGTATTGGTAAATTTGTGTCGATTTTGTTCCCACAAGTCCTCCTCCCAGAGGTTCCAGTCTTCAAACTTTTCTAAGTGCGGGTCCCAGTCGTCAATATTAACTTTCTCGATGTCATCCACCATGTCTTCCATATCTCCAAACTGGTTCCAGTCATAGATCATCACTTGCGAGTGACGGGACGCTTCGGGTAAGTATCGGTTCTTATATTCGTTACCTATTATCTCCAAATACTCTCGAGTCAACACTTTTGAGTTCACTTCGTGTGGCTTTACATTACATTTCAACAAATCAACAACTGTTTAGTCATTTCATTATCAAACTTATCATTAAATACTTACAATATTTCTCTCTTTGATTCGCTTAAGACATTCGTCGGGAGAGACGTCCAAATAGATGACCAGATGTGGTCGTTGCAGCTCATAGATAGTGCGGTGACGGAGTCGGTAGTAGTAATCAGTGGCTAATCATTCAAAAACAGTATTAATGGTTATATTAAATGACTATAAGTGTCAATACATACCCCCATCGGTAAAATATCCGCATTTATTCATGGCTTCGGTGAAGACAAAGTCACTGTAAGGACTCCTCTCTAATAGGACTCCCTGTCCAGTGTTGTAGAGATGAGCTAAAGCGTCGATGTATTGGGCATATCGGGCCCGATATAACAATATCTTAAACCAATGGACACCTCTGTGGTGAGGGTTCTGGTAATACATTTTCTCGTCGACGGCCTGTACCTGTTCATCGATATAATGATTGAGCGATCGGTAGTCAAAGCCATTGTGGTTGATGTAGAGATCCTCCAGATCTGGTTCGCGAATATAGTTGAGTCCAAAGTGTTTGGCCAACTGTTGGGCCACTACCTCTTTGCCCGAACCTATATTGCCGTCAATCACCACTACTTTACTGTTCACATCAAACCGTTCGGGAGTATTGTCCAGATCTAGCATATAATGCCACCACCAATAGTGCCGTTTCTTCAGGTAAGGCCATGGCTTCGGTTTATTGGCCACCATCTCGGGCTCTAAAACGGCCAATTGATTGACACCCATCATCGTCGCCCTCGACATCTTGACCAGTGATGAGACCCTCTGCTTAACCAATGGACAGCCATTGAATGCTTTGGTTGAACACAACCTAAATAATGACATTTCACTACAATTTGTTAATTGTTTTCAATTTGTGTTTATTTTTATCAATAAAAACAATATATTTTTCATTCAATGTTTACAATGCAATCATTTTTTACTCATTCATACATTACGTCTGTATTTGATATTCATTTCAAAGTTATATTTAAGACTTTTTAAAAACTTAATTTAAATTTAATATAATTAATTATAACTATAACTATAATATATAGTCTATAAATTTAAATGTTAACTAACTTTGAACATAAATTAATAATTAATTAACATTTGGCTATAATTTAATAATAATTTTGATCATAAATATAATTCAAACATAATTTGAATTTATTCAATTTTATTGTAATTATAATAATTATTAATTATAATAATTATTTAAATAATAAGATTTAATTTAAAGCTTCACAATATAAATTATCTTTAAAACTGTGGGTGATTTTAATTAATTTTATTATAAATAGTTTACAATTTGACAAAATTATGTTAACATATGAAAACATATTTAACATTAAATATTACAAATTAAGTGCTTTACAGTAAATCATATTTTATTATAAATTATAATTTACTAAATATAGCAAACGGCAAGTGTATCACAAAATTTATAATTATAATTAATAACATAACTAATTATCATATCTATGTATGTATAATATTGTTTGACTAAATCATTACAATTTAGTTATTAAATTAAAACAAATAACAATTATAACAGTAATTCTGTGTTTAACTATACAATCAAACAATTAATTGTAATATTAATAAATAAAAATTGATATCAAAAGAAACATTCATTAAATATATCTAAAAAATAATTGTTAAACAAATTTTTTTATCCGATACTCTCTCTAATGTATATATTTTATGCGATGATCTCAAGACATGATAATCTCATGAATCAAATGAATCAAACGATATGATTGGATGACAAATACAGACCATTATCTACATAAATATCAATACCGTTAGAATAGGGCTCTTTTGGTTGAGTTTCACTGACTCTATGCCACGGATTTTGTAATATAAACTTCATTTGCTTTTTTGACATCTTATTTGGCTTATTATTATTTTGGTTGATATCGGATCCGTCGTTGGGCTGTTCACGCCGTTGGCGTTGATGTCTCTCGCGATACATATTTCTTATATGAAAGGCGTATCGACACAAAAAATATAAGGCTAATAAACCAACAGATATTCCCAATACTATAAAAGCTCTGCCAATCTGCTTCAAAAATTTGTATTTAAAATATATTTAATTAATAGTATTGTAGTCAATAATTTAATACAAGAATAATTTGTATATAATATATACAATATAAATTATATTATATAATCAATGCATACTTTGCATCTTAACTCATCGTCTTGTGCATCGCTTTCAAAGATAGCGATCACAATAACCATAAGGAAGATGATGGGCAATACGATGATAGCAAATTTAAACAAATACTGGGAACAGCCATTCAGCAGTATGTCATCCATGGCTAAGTCATATTCATCGGTTGTGTCTTCTGTCTCGTACTCATACACTATCATAACATCATTAACATTTCGGTCATAACTACTCGGGTTAGCAGTTGTGGTTGAATTGGTCTTCGGCTCTTCACAAACAGTGCCATCCGATTGACTCTCCATTAGTTAAATACATTAATAAATCATAGATTAATTTAATTAAACAGAATATTTATATATAAAAATGTCTGACAATTGTAAACAATATTCAATAAATGCTATAAATTATGGTATGAGTTGTGCTCTCGATTCTGGAGATATTCTGTACACCCATTCATATATATGTTGCTATAGTAATCATTCTTCCACTCAATATACTGCCCAACATTTAGTGTGTTAATCATATTCTCACTGATACTGTGCTATACATTCAGTGCATGGCTAACATAGATGAACTGTTTGATATTTTAATATATTATTTAATTAACCATTCTTATCTTATAATAGCAATATACTGTTCATTAACCAAAATCAATACATTGTCAATGCATAGACATTCAATTAATTTAATTCAATATTTTGTAAATTAAATTATTTTATATATATATTTGTGATATAAATGTTAGTTAATTCATTAAATATTTAATTAGCAATTTAATACAGAGATATATAGCGATTAGGCACTAAATCACTCCATTCGCTTAATTCTGTTTCATCCCGATTGATGTCCGAGTCATCTGACAAGCAATCATTCATTTGGTTGACTCTAAACTTATTTTCAAGCGCTTGTGATAAGGGGTCGGCCAATGGATTGACAGCTGTTGTGACACTTTGAGAGCACAATTGCTTATCAGTTTTGGTGTCTTTAGTTGTCTTTAGATTAACGCCGACTCGGATTTGCTCGAGGAGTGCATTTCGGCCACAATTCTCTACCAATTGGTAATGATTTCAGTGGTCATAATGGTTATGGTAATGGTGGCAGTGGGGGAGGAAGAAGTAATAATTGAATCTATTGATAAACGATATTAGCAAGTTAATTAGCATTTTAATTTTTTATCACCAAAATTGAATCCAATCATACAATATTTATATAATAATGTTAACTTATTTAATGCCGCTTCAAATATTATCCAGAATAGTAAAATTTATTTGTTTTACAAAATTCAATTCGTAAATAAATTAACCATTTATTATATTTAATTTAGAGCAAATAATAAGTGTTTTTAAATTTTAATTAAATTTTGTTGAATATAGCAAAATATTTAAAAGGAAACACAATGCAAATACAGAATATATCAGGTGTTAAAAGATGTTTAAAAGAATACAAATTATATGTTATTTAATAATAACTAATTATGTTTAAAATTACAATGAAATATTTATATTTATGCAAATTTGAAAAATTAAATTTAATTATTTGTAATACGAATATTATATTGAACATAACTAAATAAATTAAAAATTTATTACTTGTAATCAAGTTTCAATTTAGTTGTAATTAGAGTATACAAAATATATATTACAATTAGCATATTATGTAAGATAAATTGGTACAAATTTAGAGTCTAAACAAATTCAATGTCATCATAGACTTTATAAATTGGATATAATTTATAAAATGTTAAATCAGAAGACATGGATTTATTGGTTGCATAAAAATACGAGTCCCAACCCCTGCCATTGGTTGACTGAAGTAACCATTCTGAAAATCCTCCTTGGTAAGGTCTCTCATACAAGTGATCACCAACTTTTAAAGACCATTGATCTGCAGACTTAGGCCAGTGGTTGTAGAGTGCAGTCCGGATGGGTGTTAGTGAGCGATCGTAATGAAAGGGCACGTCTAATGATCGGTATTGTAATGAGGCGTCCAATTGCTTGTAACGCATTGATTCGTATGAAAGGCGACATATCTTTACCAAAATATAAATTGAAATTAAAGTTATATTTTTAAACAGAAATAAAAACACAAATAAGTTTTTATGGTAATAAAAACTTACCCCCGAACTAAAAGTACAGACAATATAATCAGTTTCTGCCAATAAATAAACATCTGCCAAAACTCCAAAAAGAGATTCATTTGAATATCTAGTCGTTTGACTCGAAGCTATCTGTGCGGCAGAAGTACTGCCAATGAATTCATAGTTTGGATAATCTTTAATAAGTTGTGGCAATACTGACGGGTCATCAGTGGCCACATAAACCAGTCGTTGCGGTATTTGTTGTGTGAGCTCTAGTTTATCAAAATAGTCTTTCACTGAAACCATATAATCAGAAATTGGATAATAAAGTGCT
Organism: Dissorhina ornata; assembly: GCA_034695265.1. Classification (NCBI taxonomy): domain Eukaryota; kingdom Metazoa; phylum Arthropoda; class Arachnida; order Sarcoptiformes; family Oppiidae; genus Dissorhina; species Dissorhina ornata. Next base: position 2,382 of record JAQIWK010000829.1, on the reverse strand, counting down.
TCTCCGTAAGTAATTTTATCGGTCCGTCTCACTTGAATGCCTACAATAGGGTGTCTGTAATTAATTTGTTTTTTAAAATCTTGTAAAAATTTGTCGAGACGTGGTTGAGGTCGCAATATATAGCCCACAAACTGCGAGTGAAACCATGAGTTAGGACTGTCCAAAATGTCCATCAAATCTTGACCAAATTGTTTTGGTAAATGATTTAAAAGTTTTCTACTAATTATAGTATTGTTTCTTTCGGATGCTTGTAGTTGAGATTTAGGTAAATGATCAGGGTCACATGTTTGGCTTAATGGCATAAATATATCGCTCCATTTAATACGGGAACGAGTTGTGAAAATGGATGCGAAGAGTCGCTCCCAAACATCAGGTGATCGACCAAAATATTTGGTCCATTCGGGCATTAATATAACGGTTTGATTGTTATAATAGGCCGATAATAGACACCATAATATTTCGTGAATACCTGACGCAAAACCGGCGTCAATACTAAGTTTGCAAACAACTTTTGAAACACTATTGCATAGATTTTTAGGTGGGTTTTGTAATTCATCTATTTTTATCGCAATTCTTTGCGATATATCTTCAAGTTTTGCAGATTTATAGTTTGTTAATCCCATTAAATTACTCGCATTTTGTATTTCAATTTGAATGACACTGGTCAATAGTAAATTTATTTTAATTTAACTGAAGATAAATTGATTAAAAAGTGACTTACTTTTTCATATCAGACACTTCCGATAGTATTTTATATTTTATTTCAGTATTTATTGAATTAGTTTTGTTGAAAGTTATGGACAAATGATTAAAAATCTCTTGAGCTGTTGACTGAGCTCTTCGTAAATGTTTTACTAATTCAGATGTAACTATAAAATTTAAATCAATGTCACAATTTTAATAATTATAAAAATTATAAACTAACAAATTACAAATAGTTTTTAATTAAAAATTAATTTTAAAAAATAAAAATAATTTCAATACAATTTGTATAACTATACTTACTTTGATACTTATGTTGATGACAAACACATTTAGGATGATCATTTTGAATTAATTTCAATTTATATCTTAAAAGTTGTAATTCTTTGTATTCATTAATTTGTAATTTAACTTCAATTTGAGTTAAATTTCCAACCATTAAATAAAGTAATAAAACAAAAGTTGTCCCAAAATATATCCAAAGAAATAAACTAATTTTATTTTTAAATCTCATTATGTTTTAATTATACATTTTTAAAAATCTATTCATATAAAAATATTATACTCAAACAATTTATTAAGCAATTAATTTGATAAATAAATAAAAGCCATAAATTTATATGTAGTAATGTGTAAATTAATTAATTAAATTTTTTATAACTTTATATATATGTTTTTTCATTGTTTTTATTATACAATATATTAATATAACAATTTTTATATGACAGCCTATCAGTGACAGGTGTAAGCATTGCATTTGAATTGCTATGATATGACACGATTTATACATATTAATATTAAAATCTTGTATATTTACTTTTTACTTACAAGTAAAACTTTTGTCGTTACCTGGGTGTTCTTATATTTTCATATTAGTAATAAACAAGTATGTATTACATACTATGTGACCGTTTTGAGATTTGTTTGATAGATAACAATAATTTGAACAATATTAAATTATATTGATATATAATTAATTTACATTAAAAATCCAATAATTTTCTTAAAACAAATTGCTTTAATTTGAAATGTTTTAAGTTTATTGTCAGATTAATCGGAAAAGAATGAAGAAATTTGATTCTTATATTACAACTAATTTAAAATTAACTATTTGAGATTTAATTTCCTAAATTTAATATAATTATACCCTAGGTGTCCCACATCCACCAATTATTATTTTTAATTCAAATAATTTTTAAAACAAATTAAGTAAATATTAAATTTATTTACAAAACTTAACATAAATTTATAAATTGACAATTAAAATACCAGTTATTTGGTTTAAATACACAGTAAAAAATAATTAGGTTTTTAATAAATTATAAATTTAAATATAAATAAATATAATGATAAAACAACATTTTTCTGTTTAAGCGTTTAAATGCAATGAAAGATGAATGAAAACTTTTGGAAAGTTTTTGAATAACTAAAACAATCATTGTTTCAATTTATCAAATCTGACGGCTTCTTCGTAAGTGGGCGGTGAATCAAAGTGATAGTTAGTATCATTGATACCGTACGGGTTGTTGTTGTCAATGGAGACCAAATCAACGACAAAATCATTACAATTATCAAAATATAGTTCAATGTGATCGGCCGTCCTCTCCAAGTCTGTCAGGAGTTGCTCTTCAGCGTGGGTTAGTGTCAAGTCATCCAAAGATGTTTCATCGATTGACTGGA
>JAQIWK010000828.1:0-13148 GCA_034695265.1 Dissorhina ornata | reverse complement strand
ATGAGTTCAGACACCAAAGATGTCAAACAAAAAGATTTGAATATCTATTGGAAACTCAATTTTAAGCGATTTAATCACTATTTAAGAGATCAGTTAATAGTGGACGCGATTAGCACTCATTATGACAATCCGATTGCCGGACAGATCGTCCAAATTATGTTAAGACTTTCTGAAGTAAGTACTGATGAAATGCAATGTCGGACACATCCGTTGCCTAAACAAGACATCATTCGGGAAGCGCTTAAAGAGAAGGTGTGTTCGGAAGCCATTCAAGTGGAGCAGTACTTGAAGTGCTTTCAGGAGGACATGAACTTCCGATTTGTGGTCAGAAGTGAAGACCGAAACGATGGCATGTATTCGGTGGACATATTGCGGACATTAGACAAATTGGTGGAAAATTGTTTGTCATCTATAGTGCAGAACCGTTACTGCAGTAAAAGCGCCCGAATTTTTCGTCTATTAATCGATAAGAAGTATTTACAACAGAAACAGATCGAAGACATGGCAATGATTCCGTCCAAAGAAGCCAAACAACTCACTTATAATCTCTACACTAATAGTTTGCTTCGAGTACTACAGTGTCCAAAGACGACAGACTACGCCCCCTCCAGGACTTACTTCTTGTTTAAGGTAGACATGACTGATGTCAGCCAACAGACACTTCAACGATGCTATCAATCGGTGTCCAACGCTATCAATAGGCGTCTCTATGAAGTGCAACAAAACAAGGCATTACTTGAACGTAAAAACTTTATCGACGCTATTATATCGAGTTTAGAGCGACAACAGCCCGTCCAAGATGTCGACCAACAGATCCAGGACTTGAAGAACTCGTTTACAGCGCACGACAACGAACTGATGGATAAAGTGAACAAAAATGTAAAGAAGTTAGAGCTGAGCGAACTCAAGACCGATGATACCATCTTTTTATTGCAAACTTGGCTTACATTACATCAAATGAATCGTTTAAATGAATCCAAAGCTACCTCTAAAAAGTCTAAACATTAAATGTTTTTTTTAAATATAAACTAATTGTTAATAAATTGATTGTTTTGTGATTAAAAATGATAATTAATGTTTGAGTTGTAATTGTCTTCTATAATCTTCTAATTCCTAATTAATTTATAATAAATAAAAAAGTTATCATTAATATAGAGATGGATTATGAGATGAGATGAGTGAATATGACTTACGCTATCCTTTTGAGTTCGTATTAAATCGATGTCTCTTTCCTTGAAATTAATATCCTTTGCCGGATCGTCAGGAATGACCACTTCTGTGACCATTTGCGGGAATATCGATACATACGTCCGTTTGACGGCGTCTATCGATTCAAATCCAATCTTTTTGTACGAATCGCTTCCAAATGGTATTAAAATTGGTTTTTTGTAATCACTTTGAAATGATAGTGAATTCATTGGCGAACCAAACGCTAACGCATTCATGAGTGTCCGGCTCTTTGTCATTAGAGCTTCAGATTTGGTCGACACAAACATTAAATAAGCGCCCAATGAGTGGGACATTAGTCTCAGATATCTGACAATCAGTTTTTGTTTTTCCGGATCTAAATTCTGATACAATTATAAATATTTTATTTTAAAATATTTTGATGTTTTACTTGAAAATTATCATATTTGGTGCCAATAATGGCAACTGGAATAAGAAATGGATGTATTTGTTGAATGTCTTCATTTTGTTTGCCAATTCTGTCCATTGCTTTGTCTTTAAGTTTATTCTCTAAGTTCTTGTCATAACTTTGAGACAATATCTTTGATATATGATCGTTAACACCGTTAACCAGTGTTTCAATAGTTATAATTAATTCTTCTGGAGCTGACAAGTCAACCACAATAGCCAATGAAGTTTTTCTTTTAAATTTATCAACTATTTATTAAATAATTTTAAATTAATTAAATGCTTATATTTCTTACTCAATACTTTGTTCAGTAATTGCAAATTCAATTAAATTAGTAAACATCACTCCACCGCCCAATTCCCATACATTGCAAACTTGTTTGCTCTTTAATACAAAATCAAATTCAATTAAATATTACTTATATTTTAAATTGTATTATAATTTTAAGTATAATTAATACTGAATCTTCTGTATGTTTGCGTCCGTATGTATATTCCAGTGCAACGGTAGGCTTTGGTGCATCAGTTTTGTCTATAAATCGGTATATTAAACATGTTTTGCCCTGATTTTTAAAATATAATTTATATAAATTAGTAGTTTTATTTTAAAAATTAAATTTTGTTTATATGAAATATACTCCTTGTTTGCTTCCGACCACAAAAATTGCTGAATTATTGTTGGGATCATTAGAATCGGTGTTAGATTTAGAGAGTTGAGCGGCTATTTCCCAGATATTCTTCCTTTCAAAACGTTTAATACATTTATTTTAAATATAATTATTTTAAGTTTAATTATAAATTCTTACTTTTGACCACTCATTGCAATTGAACTAAATTGTAATTAATTTTATTCAATGATTACATTAAGTCAATGAAACAATATAACTGTCCAAAAAGGTTAGCAACAGAATCGTTGACAACCAATTATAAGGGAAACAAAACAAAAGCTTTTTTATTTTGCGTCAAATTCTTGACATACATGCTATGAATTCAATAATAAACACCTAGTACTGCAAGAATTTTAGCATGAACATTTTAATTTTACCTTGATAGAATTGATTTAATTTTAAATATAATACTTTTTTCATCTTTAAAAAATATGTCTTATCGTGAATTGAGAAGTATATATAAAAAATAGGAATTTATTTAAAATAAAAGTTAATATTTTATAAATTATTTACAGATTTTACGGAAATGTTAAGAGCGTTGGGTTATCCGCGACTCGTATCGATGGAGAACTTCCGAAATCCCAACTTTCCATTAGTGGCTGAAATTCTACAGTGGCTTATAACTAGGTTTTTGTTATGCATTCACTATAAATTAATTGTATATTTAAAGTATATATTAAATTTTAATGTATTTTAAGGTTTGACCCATCAATTGAAATATTTGGAGACATTGATACTGAACAAGATCGGGTCATTTTTATTAGATCCTGCGCCCAATCAATGGTTTGTTTGGTATAAATTAAAAGTTTTGTTAATTAATTTGTGTTTAAATGTTTATTCAAAAGGCAACAAAAGCTCAAATTAATTTAAATACAAAGAAGCTATATATGGCTGACGGACACGCCGTCCAAGAACTGCTCAAAATATCGCAACTTTTATACGAAGCTTCCAAACGATCGGAACCAACAGCTGGTGATGAATCCGAAACCGATGTTTCAGATAACGGATTATCTGAAGCGACAATTCATGCAAAAGTATATAAATCAATAAATATTTTTAAATTTATAAATAATTAATTAAATGTTTTATATATTTTAAAGCTAAATGAATTGAAAGTATCGCGTCAATTGACATCAGAAATCACCCAAAGAGGTGCCAATTTGTATGACTTACTCGCACAGGAGATCCAAATCAGAGTAATTAATAAAATAAACTGAATTTAATGATTAGTTATTTAAAATAAATTTTGATTGTCAGGAACAAAGAGCTTCAGTGTTGGCCCGACAGTTGGAAATACCGGATATTGAGAAAAGCATTCGGGAATCGATACGAGACCTGAAGAGTGAAATTGAAAATGTAAACTATAAGATAGATAATGTGGCCGCCGATGAAGCAAATTTAGACGTCAAGATTGAAAGGAAAAAAACAGAATTAGATAGAAATCAAAAGAGATTACTAACTCTTCGTTCGGTTCGGTAAGCTTCATTTAATTTCTGAAAACAAATTTTTAATGACAAATTTAATTAACAAACGATTTAAACGCTTTTCAGTCCGGCTTTTATGGATGAATATGAAAAACTAGATGAAGAATTGGCGTCCATTTACGAGCTCTACATTACAAAGTTTAGATGTCTTTCCTTTTTGGAGCAACAGTTGGAGGAAATAGAAGAAACAGAACTCCAGAAAATTCATGTCTCTTTCAATTGAATGAATTTTATATTTAAAATATTTATTAATTTTTTTGATTGAATAGCAAAGAGAAGAGCAAATCAAACAAATGGTAGAACAGATGAAACAGGAAGAGCTGTTGAGGACAGAAACAGAGACAAACGGTTCGGTCGACGATATTATTAATGGTGGCGACGACGACGAGGGTAGCGATGAAATTGACGATAATTTAGGACCCATTAAGAAGTCTAACCGACCATTGAATACAGGAGTTGTGAGTAAGCGTAGCGCTACCACTGGAAGAGTCCGGATGTTTGGATCACTTCTGGACGAAGAAAAAGACGATAGTCTCGACTCTGATCTAGATTTGGACGAAGAGGACGACGCGTCCGATCTGGACAGTGAAGATGAGATGGAAATTATGAATTTGACTGACAATCGCAAAGCAGATCCAAAGAAATCCAATGAAGACAAACAAAAATCAAAAACTGATTTAAATAACGGCAACGACAGCGACAATGACTTTTAGATTAATTTTTAAAAACTTTTTTTTTGTAAAAAATAAATTTAATTTGAATTAATTTCAATACACATATAACGGGTGTTTTACACGATTTGGTTTTTTTGTTTTCAATACACAATATATAACATTCAGATCTAAAATAAATCTCTAATACAAAGAGACTACAAATGTTTTGTTTTATGTTATTTTAAAATTATAAGTAAATTAAATTAATAAGTAAAATGAGTTTATATTTAATTAATTATATATTTAAATATATATTTTCAAACAAAAAAAATTGAGCTAAAATATTAGATTATATATAAATTAAAATTGTGAATAAAATGCATAAATATATCTTAAATAAAAGTTTATAAGTTATATATAATTATATAATGTCTTTAATATAGTAATAAAAATGACACAATAATTGTTTGTCATTTGAAAATATATAAGCAAATGATTGTAAGACTTGAATCAAAAATATAATAATACAAATGACAAAAATAATAGACATTTAAAAATCACATTTCAGTCATTTCTTTATGATATATCATGTCTTCAATTTGTTTTTTACTTCAAATTATATATAGTTTTTAAATATATATAAAAGACTAGACTTTTAAAAAACATAACATTTTGTTTTCATTAAACACATTAGCAGTGCAGTTGCTATAATACTTTGGCATAGATTTGACATTAGATTATCATATCGTATATAATGTTTTTCTTTATAATTTCAAATATATAATTATTTAGATTTTTAAAATTAAACATTTCTAACCTTTTTTTATACTTTCAATGGTAACATTTATATATCAAAACTTATAGTGAACTTAAAGGAATGTCCTGTCAATAAATAAAAAATACATTAAAATATTTATCAATAAATAAAATATAATACAAATAATCAATGAATTACCCGATCATTGGTATCGAAATCCAGTTTTTTGTTGCGCTCGACATCGGAATCGTCGCTATTATTGAGTTGATGTGCGGCACAACTCGAGTCAAAAGTTGCTGCCTTTTTGGACTGATTTGGCTTTAAATGATTTGACTGATCGGTGATGAGGTTATGGTGATGAAGGCCTGACGATGAATAAATGTCATTACCGTTACAATGAATGGTTGACTTAATTAATGAATTATTTATGATATGATTATGTGTTGTATGAGAAGACGACGGACTGATTGGAGTTTCATTATTATTATTATTATTGCTTAGACTTTGTATTAAATTGATTTGTGTATTTAATTGTGCATCAGTTAAACAATCACTAATCGGATCCATTAAATGGCCGTTTGTTATGTCAATAACCGAATTCATGACATCAGAGGTAATACTTTGGGCCAAATTTTTGGCAAAAACATCTAATTTCTGTACGTTTTCATTGGTCTCGTAAATCACTTGTTTGGGAACCAATGGTTGAGATTCAATATTAACTAATGTATAGTTAACGTGTGAACTGCTCTTCTGTTTGGTAACTGGCGTCGACTTAGGGGACGACGAGGACGTTGTCATCATATTTTTGAAGCTATCCTTACGACACGGACAGTAGCTTTGAGACGATTGGGTGCGCTTTGCGTTCAATTTCTTTGACGACTTATTATTGTAGTTATTGTCGGACACCAGTTGTTGAATATAAGCTGAATTGTCTTTTTCAGTCTTCTTGAGCTTCTCTTTCAGATACGCCACTTCGTGCTCCAAGTCTTCAACTCTTAGGATTAGTATATCTATCTTATGCTCGCAATGAGTCCTCTCTTTCTCTGTAACGTTCAACGTTTGAAGGATTTTCTGTTGCGAGTCTTCAATGACTGAATTAATTATCTGAAAGACTCGCCACAAACGCAAAACTATCATCAATAGAGACCACTCTTTGGCACCGATTTTGTCGCCAAAGTCATGCAAATAAAATACAAGACTTAATACGAAGACTATGTTAACGAGTATTGCGTCCAATAAGTCAAACGGCTGTACAAATAGTTTACGTTTACCGCTGTATATGCGAAACAATACCTATTTATTCAACGATAATGTGTTTATAAATTATAATTAATTTACAAATTAATAGTAATTCAATAAAATTCTTACTTCAATAAAGAAAAACGATATAATAGTTAGAGAAATATATAATAAGAAGTGTCTGATTGTGGCCAATGTTGGACTCAATTGAATGGTTGAGTTAATCTCATTAGTGGTTGAGTTAGTAGTGTTTGTGCAGTCAATCACTGGCGTCCACTTCGGGTCTTCACAATACATACAATTAGTTTTCAAATAATTATACTATAAATATATATACAAACCATGGATCCAATTGGTGTCAATCAGTATTTGAGATATAATGACAAAAGTGTCGATTAAGACCAACAAAACTATCAGACCATTGAATATCTTTGAGTTCAATACTTTCCAAATACGGTTCACAAGTCTGTCGGCCAAAGAATATTCAGTAATTCATTAATGGATGTGATTGAGTGATAAACAATGAATCAAACGGATTGATATGTGATATATGAGTGATAATGACCTGTTGTGGTGATCGTCGGCGTTGAGATCAAGTCCGGCGAATCCCCAGAGCGACGGATCGGACGTACGGATCAAATGCTCTTTACTTTGAAACATAGCTATAGTTTTGTTTAGTGACTAAACGATGTCTTCAACTAAATTCACTACCAATTCATTTGTGCCATACTTTTAGTCCACATTTTGATTACCACTAAAAATGATAATCAATTGTTAAACCATTTAATGATAACATTAGTGAATCAGATGGACATATTGGACGTCAAACTATTGTAAATCAAAAGTGTATTAAATTGTAATCAAATTGGTTTGTAATCTGAAAAATAATATTTAAAAACAAATAAAATTCATTCATAAAAACAAATACTATTACAAACAACTGGTGGGCAATGCATTCAATGCACACACAAAGCAATGCATTCACAAACACTGCCCATCACTGGCCTCTACCGTCAAAAAGTGTTAATACATTACTTCATATGCAGTATTGAATTGACTGTGAATTCAATGGCTTTTCAATACATTTTGTGCTTAAACTTCTCCGAGAAGTTCCGATATATTCTGTGCTCTCATTACAGCATAAAAATCAAACACATTGTCCGATAGTATTGAATACAAAATATTATATATTTTATATACCATTATATTCACAATACAATCAGTGCTTATATTATATAATAGCTAACTGTTCAGTAGTATTAGTGCTGAATATTGCAGATATTTGTATATTGTATTCACAAATATATACCTTATTTTGCAATTCTTGAGCTGTTTTTTCTTGTTATTTATCGATTCCTTATGTAATTATAGATATTATTTAATAATTGATTTATAAGTCTATATATAAGGTTACTATAGAAAAAAAGTCTAGAAATTTTTTTTTTCTTTTGATTAAATATTAAATTATTAATTTAATATAAAAGTTTAGTAATATATTTATACCAAGATTACTAGAAATTAAATATTTATTTCTATTTGAATTCTTAATTAAATTTTTTGTTGTTGTTGTAATTTTAATTAATTTGTAATATTAGTTAAAATCTATATTATAAATATTTTTTTGGTTAGAAATTTATTTTTTTAAAAGTTGTTTTATATGTTTAATTATATTATATTTAATTTAATTTATTTTTAAATTTTTAGCAATAAATTATGAATGACTTTAAAATATATTGCTTATTGTAGTGAATATCTTGTTTAAATTGTTTACAAAAAGATATATAAAACAAATAACAATTATTAAGCAGATAATAAGTAGTATATAATAAATAAATATATATAAAAAAGTAAAAGTGTCTAATTTTTTATGTGACTTTCACACAATTTGGGTCACAATTTTATTTTACACACAGTTTATGGCATTAATACCTATAAAAACAAAAATCACTCAATCATTAAAAAGTCTAATACATTCATTTCAATCGTATTATCGGTTAATTGAGTTTGTTTTTTGAACACAAAAAAAACTTTAAAACATAGTTTGTTTTTGATTATGTGATCATTTAGTTTTAAAGCAAAATAAAAAGTCATTTCCTTAAATCAAAACTTTTTTCAAAATAAATAATATATTGATTTTTAAATTATTGGTTAGGATGTTTCTCTCTCTCTCTCTCTCTCTCTTTCTTTCTTTCTCTCTCTCTCTCTATCTCTTTCTTTCTTTCTTTCTTTCTTTCATTCTCTTATAAATCTATTGTTTTATTATTTAGTTTTAAAATCAATTCCTGTAAATCTGTTTAAACGGAAAAAATAAATAAAATATAATTAAATAATTGAAAGCAAAAAAATAATATCAATTTGTTTTTATCAATTTATTGTCGATTTTATCGAAATATTTAAAAATATTTTCAGCAAAAAAATTAATTTTCATAAAAAAAACTTTATATTACAGGAAACTAAACAAACAAGATAAAAATAGAAGTAATGAAAAATGTGCTATCACATTTATACGTGAACACTTAAATATTTGGATGATATTTTGAAATTAAAAATGATTTTTAAAAAATATATATAAAATATTTCTATATATATATATATATATATATATTATGGTTATTATTATTATTATTATCTAATATTTGAGTCCTAATATCACAATTATTGAAACCAGTATTAAAGCGATTGGTATTTGAAATGAAAATTGGGCTGAACTGACGCCAAACGATATTAATTGTGCCGATCGGGCGCCCGAGTCTGAGGTCATGTCTTTGACGTTATTCCAGGTGCCGTTGTTTGGCTTCGCCTCTATTCCCAGTATATAACATAAATAGTTGTAGTGATCCGTCATCATCAACGGGCCAGACATGTAGTTCCGCTTAAATCCTTTTCAAAATCATATGAAATACATTTAAAACAAATTATGTCATTAGTTTTATCCGTTAAGTAATCAAGTATTAAATTTTATGGTATTTAAAAAGTTTTATGGTATTTAAGATTTAATTTTTAAAAAAAAGTTTTATAAAGTTTAAAAAAGTCATACCCGGCCCCCGAGCGTACATTATTGTCCTCATCTCTGGCACATCGTAGGGATCGTAGCCGTGATGTCCACTAAAGATATTGTGATTTAAAATTTATTTATATTTGTATTTTTAGTGAAACCGGTTTTAAAATGTTTAAAATTTAAATATTTAATTAGTAATTAAATACCCGTAAAGTACATCCCAAACTGGTTTAGTTTTGGATTCTTGTGAAAACTAAATTTTCAATGAAAATTAAAAACCAAATTTGAATCAATCAATAGACAGACTAACTAAACTAAAGTATCATTTCAATACATACTCCTCTAACAAAATATCCTTTTTCTGCGACCAAAAGTATTTGAGAAACTCTACGATTATTTTTGATATGATATTTGACAGGAATTTCATCTTTTTTGTAAAACTTTAATCCTTTAGGTTTTGATTTCTTTAAAGCGTCCAAAATCTAATTGGATTTCAATGTTTTTTTTTACTTTAAAATTTCAAATTCAAATTTTAAAATACAAAATAATTATAAAAAAATATCAGATTTTATTACAATAAAAATTGAAACTAACTTTAGCCTCTCTGTTATTCTTGGGTATAATGAAGGCAGTGGTGCCTCTGTCCAGCATAACCTCCACATCGTCCACATCGACAATGTTCTCAATATTAATCATTTTTGTGTTACGATTTTCATCGATTTCAATCATCCCGTGATCGCTCACCACAACCACATTCACCTATTCATTTATAACCAGCATATTTTTGTTACTCAATTTGTCCTTGGTCTATTAAGTTTTATTTTGTATAATTTACAAAGTGTGAACTAAAAATGATACCTCGTTTTGTAAATTTCTTTTATCAATTTCGTCCTGAAGTGTGACTAAAATTTTATCAAACTCTTGGACCGCTTCGATGCGCTCCTTAGACTCGGACCCGAACGCGTGTCCCATAGCGTCGATGGCCTCATAGTAGACAAGACCTAAATGCCAATCGTCGGCTTCAAAGTTGTCAAGTATTTCAAACAAAGCATTGGTGGTGTCTTCGATGGGCTTAGACCAGGTCCAGTAGCTTTGGTACTCCAAACAATGGGTGGGCTCTTTGCCTTTGATCTTCACCTGACACCCGTCCCACCAGTAGACGCCTGTCCTGAGCCCATGCTTTTCTGCATTGACCCAAATGGGTTCGGCCCCATTCCACCAGTGCGGGTGGGAGGCGTTCGGGTGGGGGGACATCAGGAACATGTCTTTCTCTTTCGGGTCGTACATATAGTTCTGTACCATTCCGTGACTCTCGCCGTACAGACCTTTTCAATACAAAAAGATTTTTTATGGTTTTGGTTTTTTGGACAAACTTTTTTAAGTTATTTTTAAATTTTCTATTTTTAAAAACTTTTGGTTCATTTAGTAAATTGTTTTGTTATGATTAGAGGATTATAATTATAAAGTGTGTGTAGTATCCGATGTTAGTGTGTGTATGTGTTTAAGTTTGAGTTTATCATCAAATCTTTTTTAAATTGTTTTTGATTTCTTTTATTTTTTTTTCTATGTATTTATTTTTATTATTTAATAAACGTTTTGAACAAAACATGAAAAATGATGTATAAATAGAAATGTAATGATTATTAGCTAAAGTTTCCGCAGCTATTAATACAATGAAAAATTAAAACACGAATAAAGTATTTAAACAGAAATGAGAAAAAAAACTTTTTATCAAAATAAAAAGTTTCGAAATGTATTGAAATAATACATTGAAATCATAGTTTAAAACAAATCAATTTTACTATATTTTACTAAAACAAAAGCAGAACAAACATTAAATGTCTTCAAATCACAAAATAATGGCACAAATATAATAATTAACATATTATTAAATGATAATAATATAATTGTTTAAAAAAAATTTCAAATCAAAATTATATATATATAATATTAATTTCATTCATAATAAATGACAATTAAATGCAAATGATTGTATATTTTGCACTTAAACTCTGTAACAACAAAAATAAAACTTTAAAAAAGTTTGAAAACCGAAGTCAAGTCAAGAAATCACTAATTATTGGCGGTTTGACCTCTTTTGATGAAAGTTTGAGTGAGTTCTTGGTTTTGCTCTTTTAATTGCACACAAACTTTCATTAAAAGAGGTCACAAATCATCAAAACATAACATAAAATAAATTTTTCAAACAAAATATATCTATTTATGAGTGAAGAGCACACACATCGCTAATATTTTACACCACTTTTTATATGTATTTAAAAAAATAAGATATAAATTAAGAAATTATATTTAGAAATATAAAATCCTTTCCTTATGTTATTACTGACTAATAATTTTATAGATATATTCTGAATATATTTCTAAAAATAATGCATCTAATGGTGCCGTAAGGGAAAGGTATGCCGTTAGTCAACACCAGAGTTAGAGTATAATGAAAGACTTGGCGTTCAATATAACCAACAACTGTATGTCCAGTGGTTGAGGTCAGTTCCAGTCCATAGAGTTATGGTTAGAAATGTCAAAAAACAAGACTAAACTAAAGCAATATTCAAATGTTTGTTTGGCTAAACAGATAGAAAGGTTAGTGGGTTTTGAGGTTAAAGTTTTAAACAGTAAGTCTTTTTACAGGAAGTTTTTCAGTCAAACAGTAGAGAGTAAAGTATGAAAAAAAGTAGCAGTCAAGTGGTGAACCGACAGATGACTTACCCGTTACTATAGTATACCAATTGGGGTAGGAATTGGCCGGAAATATTGGCTGCACATACTTAGCCCGCACACCGTTTTGGGCTAACCGGCCAAAGCCGGTCAAACTTTTATCATCCAAGTAATCATATCGTATACCGTCGGCTAATATCAGTATAGTTTTAGGCCGCCGTTTCGGCACCGATTCAACAACACTTGAATTTTTGCCGTCACTTAAAACTAACACAAATAAGTTTACCGTTAAAAGTAAAAGCTTTAAAACAAATTGAAATGAAAACATTTTACGGTGAGCGGGCACACACCAGCTAAAAAACACCAGCAAATATTACGATTATAATTTTTGCCCAATTTTTATAGAACTAAATAAATAAATTAATGCCAAAAAGTTTTTGCAAAAACTTTTTTTCTTGTAATTATAAATGTATTTTATTTTTTCATTTAACACACTGTAGTCCAGCCCCGTATCGCTCGGGCTATTAGCCACACATCGATGTATGTCAGACACGCCTCCGAAGGTGGGCTTCAGAGCACTTCCAGTTATACAGCCCTTCGCTTCGACACACAATTGGGATATACCTTTGATTTTCATACTAAACATTATTATTATTATATTAATAATATAAATAATATAAATAATATAAAAGTTTTAATACTATATTAACTACTCGACAAACTGCTATACTATTATACATATTGTCTTTTGTCCCTCAAAAACCTTAATCTCAAGTATAATAATCACTAAAAACGACAATTATCTGCAGGAATTAAACATTCAAATTATATTTAAATTTTTTTAAACAACAAAATAAGTTTAAAAAATAACAATTTGTGTTAAAAAATTCAATATCTGTATTATGTATGACCAATACCTGTGGCCTTAAGTCACACATTAATTAATTTATTAAACATTTCATTTATAATTGAAATATAATTTCCGTTTTATTGTATTATGTATTTTACCGGTAATAACAGTGTTTTGTAATAAATTAC
>JAQIWK010000827.1:0-13151 GCA_034695265.1 Dissorhina ornata | reverse complement strand
CAGGAAAGGGAAGAGAAAGACACACACAAAACACATGTAATGAATGGCGATTAGTGTCGCCGTATAGGGGCTATCACTCTATTATATATTTCCCAAATAACACTCAAACGCCAAAACACTTATTTACTATCCAAACATTCATATCATTAAAATTTATACATTTAATTAAATTTGAAACTCATTTCAAGTGTAGTCATCTACAAGCTATATACAAATTAGATTACAAAGTCTTGTTTGTTTGTTTGGGCGACAAATTAGATGCTTAAATAGTTATATGATATTATATTATACATTAATAGTTTTGGGAAAAACTAACAGATAATTGCAAAACTGGTAACAAAATAACAGTTAAATATGTGATAAATAGTTGGGCAGAGCTCTGCCGCAGAGCTCTTATCAAATAACTTATTAAACAAACACTCGATCGCTTGGAAACCTATTTCGTGGTATTGTTTAAACATTAACCCAATTATCAATATATGGTTTGACTTAACAAATATTCACTAAAACTTTATAACTTTTTTTTCACTGATAATAAAACCGCCAGTTATATTAAGTTATGTATTATTTACGGATGTATTTAACACATAAGATATGTGACATAACTAAGTTATGAATCAGACTTTGCAATGATATTCACACAGATTTTTCTCATAATTTAAATGACTATTACTTTTTAAACTACAATTGACGCCCAATTTTCTGCTATTAATCACTTTATTTCCAAATCAAATCAAATGAGTATTTCTAACGTAACATAACTTCATATCAAATGTCATTTAAATCTCTCAATTAATCAAAAACTTTAAGATGAAGTTTATGACAATTATTTTAAAATGCATTCAATTATTGTATCATTGAATTCATTTAAAAAACTTTAGAAACAAAAAACATTTCAAGAAATATTGAGAGAGAGAGAGAGAGAGAGATAGGGAGAGAGAGAGAGGGAGAGAGAGAGGGGGAGATAGAGATGATTAGTAAACAATACAAACCTCTTTAGCTCGGGATGGATGACCGGGTCTACAGATTAGGGCCACACCTATAGTGAGACACACAACAAGTGGTCAGTTGTTAGTGATATCTTAAGTGACATAACAATTGTGTGAACATTGAGAGAGTGCTTACCATTGATGACGAGTGCGGTGTCCTCGACGAAGGGTGAGTCGGGAAAGGCCTCATCGGCGGGAAGTTCAATGACGTCGAGTCCGAGAGCTCGCAATACTTTGACGAACTGGAAGTGCTCTTTGCGGGCCTCGTCTAAGTTGATGCCATCGCTTGTGCCTAAAGTCTTTGCAAAAGAGTCGGGTATTCGCGACACTATAGCGTGCGAATAGCGGCCAAAACCTAACGCTCCAGACATGACCACTTCGGCACTACTTCGGCACCACAACTGCTACTCACTAAATGACAGACACTTCACAAACACTTCACACACTCTGGCGATCAATGAGCCAATCAACAGATGATATCACTTTCTAATTGATTCACATTTTAAGAGCTAAATGCGAGTCAACTGTTGATCGCATTTAAAGTGACAATCAATTGATAACAACAGTTGAAGACTCGGATCAGTACTTCACTAGACTTTTGTAATGCAATTAAAAGCAATCAAAACATTCATTCATTAAATTCAATGATAGGTTGACAGCAGTGTTGGCGCCGATGGGGGAGTCGTTGTGTCAATGAGTGGTACAGTGAATGACAAACAATATGTGTAAGCATTTAAAAGGGTCTCCAATAGACACATAAAATTGGTTACGCTTTACGTGAAAATGACTACTCATTTGAAATATATTTTGTTTATCACTCATAAAGTATGTCACCATTTATTTGGTCCCATAAATTACGTTAAGCTTTGTATTGTTGTGTTTGAGATTTAAAGCACATGTCCTCAAGACTCTTAGTGTCCGCTCAAATCCACCGCCCATTTAATCCAACTGTCATTTAACTGGTCATCAGTGGTCATCACTATCTTAACAATAAGACAATGACATCATTGGAAGCGTTACAGAAGCTGTTATCGGATGAGATTGCCAAATTTGGTGTACTCCAGAAGTCGTACCAAAAGACTGTCCAATTAAGACAACAATTGGATTCACAACTCAATGAAAATAATATCGTCAAAGAAGTACTCATATCTCACTCATCTGATCCATCGGTTTATTTATTTATTTATTTTCTTGTGGTTAGGAAATGGATTTACTAGAAGACGGCGCCAAGACTTACAAATTGGTTGGTCCTCTACTCATGAGTATTGATCTAAAGGAGGCTAAAGATAATGTCAACTCTCGTATCAAATACATCTCCGAAGAAATGTATTTATAACTATCTCTCTCTCTCTCTCTCTCTCTCTCTCTCTCTCTCTCTCTAATGATTATTAATTTGGTTGTATTTAATAGCAAAAGACACGATACAGTAATCGCCGACTTATCTGAACAACAGGAACAGCAGCGAGAAGTGGTGACAAAACTGCAGCAACAGTTACAGCAAATACAAGCTAAGTCGGGCGCCAAGTCTTAATCCGTTTCATTAGTTTTAATGATTTTTAATTCAATACTAAAATCAATTATTTTTAATGTCATTTATAATGGACTTACAGTACATATTGCAGTAAACAAATTGTTTTAAAGCTAAGCTCTCAATAAATTGGGGATTTTTTTTGGAAATAATGTTTTTTACAAAATAGTAATAAATTAATTATAAATTGAATTTTACCACTAATTATAAATACAAAAATTAAAAATATTAATACATTTAAATGTATGTATATAATTGTAATGCATTATTATATTAAATGTAATAATTATAATATATTAATTAATAGTTTTGAGGTATTTGTACCATAATTATAGGCTGTGTTTTGATTAACGCTTGCAATTAACTACTAAATGATGTCAACAAATGAATAATTTGTTTGTTTTTTAATATTTAAAACCGGGTTCTCATAGAAAGAGGTACGAAAATGCAATAAAAAATATGCATTTTATTATGGGTTTTGTTGTAAAGTTATAACATTCACATAAAAGTGGTGTCATCGACGGTAGTGTCTGTCTTGACTTTATTGATAGTCTGTGTCCGGGACTGAAACAGTTCCCGAATGAGTGCCGCCTTTTCTCTCTCTAATTGTGTGATTCGTTCACATTTTTTGCTCACTTCGTCGGTAAGCATTCGGTTCTGTTCTTTCAATCGGTTCATTACGTTAGGATTGATGACAAACTGTGGCCGATTTGGATCGTTATTTCGTTGACCAATTTGGCCATTGATAGGCCTAATGGCCAGATTCATGTGTATGGGAAAGCCGCGCTCTGTATCGTAAAGAGCGGCCAAATGCTGGTTGACGTTCAGTATTCTGGTGGCTTGAAAATTGATCCGCTCTTGATATGCATCTAAAGTATAGTCAGCTGGATATGTGCCCACTTTGGTTACGTAACTGATCTTATCTTGAATGATGGCTACTTGTCTTAAATACCAATCCCTCGCTCTATCGATGCCTTCCAAGCCCTGGAAAAATAGACTTCTTTCTTGTTCTAACTGTTGGATTCGTCGGATCTATTCATACAATAAAACATAAAAAACAATAAATTAGTTTAAAATTAACCAAATCTTTGGTTTATATGCGAACCGAATAAAAGTCTATTCCTTGGGACCCAACCGTATGTCTTCGTGGCTCTCGTCTCTTATTGGCCGTCCGTCTCATTGCGGGTCCATTGGGTGCCATATTATGAGGCGGTGGTAAGAATGGGACCAATTGTTGCTGATATTTATTGCGATTATTGCTATCACTACTGTCTTTGGTGTCAGAATGAGTGTCTAAGTCGAGTGTCTGTCTTCCCAACACATTCTCCTTCCAATTCTGAAGAGTCTTCATTATAGTACTCTTCGACAACGCTTTAACCGTCTGAATGGGTGACCGGATCTGACGGTTCTTCGTATTATTTTGTACATTAGTGTCACGCGAAACAAGTTTGGCGTCACTTTTGAAGTGGCGATGGTCTTGATTGTTGTGATTAATGGTATTACCATTAGCTTTGCTCACCAATTGAGGCATACTTTTAGCTCTTTGATAGTTGTCGTTGTGCGACGAAGAACTGTCTATATTGTTATAATCACTGTTTGCAGAGTTTTTATGCAACGATTGCAGTGTTGGTGGAACAGGTGATACGGAAGCCGTTGGCTTTCGTTGGTGTAAGCCTTCTGGTAATGATTTGGGAACAGATGTATGCAGTTGTTTGGGCAATGAATTGTACGACGATTGAGGTAAGGGTTTAGCAATGTTTGGTGGAGTTGTTTGATGCGGGGGTACGGGGGGTGGCAGTGGAGGTAGTGGTGGCAAAGTTGGCACCGGTTCTTGAGAGTCGGGACTCGGCATCATTGGAGGTGGAGGTGCGGGAAAAGCAGGTGAAGGTGTAATGCCATTGTTATTATCATCGCTGTTGCCAGTGATGTCGACTTGATTTTTCAAAAGACATAATTTAATTCCGGCACAAAAGCGATCAAAAGTCAGTAAACCATTAGGAAGTGTCACTTTGGATAAGCAATTGATTAATCCTTTCGGGAAAAAGGGATCCGTATCGTCCTCTTCCCATTGGGTGGCAATATCGGTGTATCGGACACAACCCGATCCCGTACTGTCCATTACATCAAACAATTCATGTAATGCATTAACAAACTGTTTGGACATTCCGTATATGAATGGATTTTCTTCATTCACTTCAGGCATATCTATTGCATCCATAGTTTGAGAAAAAAAACTTTTTTTTTGGAAATTAAATTAAAAATATACTAAAAATAAGTTGTTTTCAATAAATTTCAAAATCAATGCCAATTGCAATGCATTCTTTGGGACTAAACGGTCGACTCGTCAAACACATTGATTTGCAAAACTAATATCAAACACAGATTATACCAAACTTTGTGCACAGATTTAGTTCAACGAAGTGTGACATAAATATTAAAAAAACTAATTATGGATTTGGTATTTGGATATGTAATGTGTGACACAAAATCTGTTGATATTTTAGGCAAAAAAGTTTCAAAAAATTAAAAGAAAAGCTCCACAAAACAGGTCCTGAGTATTGGTGGGTATACTACAGGTGCGGGGATTGGCTTATGTGGTCCTTCACTCTCAAAACTCTCCTAAGAAGAGCTCTTCACTACATGCTATTCACAGCCTGAGGTATGAGAACAAAGATATTATTGGACTCAACCAATTGGGTTATGTCTTATGTCGGTGGCGTTGGGTTGGGTGCACCCGATATAGGCAGGTCCTGTACATAGCATACACACAGAGTATACTGTACTCTGTACTCTTGTGCCCATATAAATGGGTCACTATTCTTGACAGCTTCGCTAAATTCATGACTGATTTCACTCCTCATATGAAAAAAAGAAAATGTTTAGTAATATTCAACGATAAGTTAAGGAGAAAAAAAATGTTTTTTAATGAATCCTAGAAAACAATAGATGTTTTTTTTAAAGCGCTAAACAAAATAACTATAATTTTAATTTGAAGTTCACTTTTGCTGGTGAAAGCAAAATCTGAAAACAAGTTTTTTTTCCATTTCAGATGATAAGTATTGCTCTGAGAGTGTGTTGAACAGTGATTTTTGATTGTAAAACTCGCATCCATTCAACTGTTGAATATCTCTATACCAAGAAAAGCTATTCTTCCAGAAAATAATACTCTTTTGGTTTTGTTATATTTCAAAACGCAAACTACACTATCGTTTCAATTGTTGTTATCGTAAGATAACTATTACTTTTTTCTGATGGTATAGTAGACAATCAGATATCATTTTCCCAAATCCGGCACATTATCTATAATTGTGTCTCATTTTTTGATGATGTCGAGACAATGTATATTATATATGGGACGGGATGTTGTCATCTTATAGAAAAAGTTACTTGACAAAAAAAATAAATCTGTTGTTTGCCTACATTTTCAAATAAACAATAAACAAAACCACAAAATATACAGATTAAACTAATAAAAACTAAAAACATTAGTAAATAGTTTTTTAAATAACAAATTTAATATACAAAAAAAACTAGTTTTAAAAAAGTTTTAATTCATTCAACATTTTTTTGCTAATCTTTTGTTAAATTAAATCTTATTTTCATTAATTTTTAGGCAATCAGTGAATTTATAATTGATTTTCAAATTCCTAATAAATTATAGCGTTCAATTAAATCCTCTCAAAAATTGCTATTTTATTCTCTCTCTCTCTCTCTCTCTCTCTCTCTCTCTCTATCTCTCTCTCTCTCTCATCAATATATATTATCATATTAATAAAAAGTTATTTTTAAAAACTCTCGTATAAACATTTTGTAATTTTAGTTATACAAAGTTTTCAAAGTAAAGTGAAGTTCAAAATGATTTATGGGAACAAATTTTTTTAAATGCTTAAAAATGTTTTTAATTTCAATTATTTAAATATTTATTACTTTTAAATATAAATAATAGTTTACATATTGATTATAATAATTATTATATAAATATAAATATACCGTATTATGCACGGTTAGGATTATGCAGCATTATGCACTGCGATACATGTTTAACATAAGTTTTATTAAAATTGCAATTTATATATTTAAATAATAATAATAATATTTAGTTAAATAACATCAATTGTAATATATTATAAGTATTGATTATTAATACATAATTAGATTCATAAATATTAATTATTAGTTATCAATGATTACTATTAGTAATTTACTAATAATTATTGGCTTTAAATTTATTTCTTCTTAATGTCTTTATCTTTGGAAGCGATGCGAAGATTTTGCATTTGTCTTTCCAATTGTCTTCTCAGCACATACTGTCGCATGAAATCCCTTATCTCGACAATATTGGGTGGCCATTGGGCAGCACCGACGTTCACCTGTCCAGTCTGTAAATGTAGACAATATATGTTAACATAAAAAGTATCCCAAATAACTACCCGCTAATTGATCCGAAAAAAGTATAATACTTACAGTTGATTGTAGCCGTTGTTTAGCCCCATATATGCGAAGCTGTATTCGCGATGATGTGGATAATTGGCCGACAACTGACGGCGCCGTAATAGTGGCCGAATTGCGGGTAATATATCTACGAAGTTCTTGTGGTTGTCGTAGCCGTTGTTGGAACAGTTGAGGCAACTGTTGGATCCGTTGTTGAACCTGTTGTTGTATGCCTTGATTTAGCTGTTGAATCCGTTGTTTAACAGATTTACAACCAGGAAATGGACAATGCATTTGTTGACAGTGTTTGGCGTGATAGCAGATCAATGCCATCATATGTCTACATATTGGACATCCTTTTGGATCAGTTGGGTTGGGGCGGCGTTTGCATGTCTTCATGTGTTGATACAATTTCTTCATTTTACCACAAGAAGACAATAGACAGCCAGTGTCTGTGCACTGACACGAGTGAAGCAAACTTTGAGTACATCTTTGAATCTTCAGTCGTTTCGATAGCCGAATCGCATCCGCGATGGCCTGTTGACCGACGGCCACATTCTGACCACTTTTGGTCGTCAAATCTTTTCCGGAAGCCATCCTATTATATGACTATACTTTGTCTTTCAAGTTATAACTGATTCCAAAATGTTTAACAAAGTTATAACTATATTTAGCAAACTATTAACTATTAGTTTTAATAACTTGGATTACAAACTATAAAATAGTTACAAACAATATAATTAAGTTTTATGTGAAATATTGCAATCAGTTTAACCGATTCAGTGCTAAATATGCAATGTTTTAACTGTAATATGCGTTTTGCGAGCGTTTAAATAGCATCTAAAACTTTTGATCATGATGTAATGACCATGATGAAATATGATTAAAGGTGACTTATTAGAACTTTTGTATTTTGTGCCCTTTTAATGTTGGCTCAAAAACATTGCCAACTGCGCTTAAACTTTAGTGTAATAATAGCCTTTGCTTACGGTATCCAAAGTTGTTAAAACTTATGCTAAAGTTTAGTCATTACAAAATTATTACAGTTGTTTTTAAATTAAAAATTTTAATTAAAAGTTAGGTAATTTTTAATGATTAGCAAACATATGATTTTAATTTAAAATTTTTAAATCATTTTTAAATGATTCAAATTTAAAACAAACTTTTAAAAAATTAAAAATGATGTCAAGTAATCATTTTTAAATGTAAATAGTTTTTTAAAGTTTAGTTTAGTTTATTTGACCCTCAGTTTGATCCCTAAACTATATCTTTTAATGCAATTAATAGTTTTAATTGTACTTGAAATTAAAATTTTCTAATTAATTGCAAATAATTTATTAATTTAATTATGAGTTTAAATAGTTTAATTGTGGTGCCCAGGTGATTTCCAATGATCATGCTCATTTATGTTTGTAATTAAACACATTATTTATGTATAAAATCTCAGTGTAATATTGTTTTGAATGCAACAAACAGTGAGTTATCCATAAAATACATAAACATTTGGGGAGTAATATAGCGGTCAATAAAGGGTTGATCTTATCGTTTGGACGCCATTTTGGATAAGATTTTGTTTTGTTTTTTTCAAACCATTGATTAATCAGTTAATCAATTAAATCATTAAATTGATTGTCAGTCGCGTTGACAACATATTCAACACAAACCGTAAGTATTTCATCAAAAATTGGTGACAATCGCTAAGTTTATCACCAAATAGTCAGACAATTGTTTGAATTTGATATTTGATTTGACAGTTGTTTGACAAATCTGTGGTCTAGTAATGAACCGATTTGGTGGTCAATCGAGTCCGTGGTCATCGGGCGCCCCACCCATGTATGGCCATAATAGTCACGCACCGATGCCTCAGCACCAGCCGTACGGACAGCCGGCGTACGGCCAGTCGGGGCCGTGGAATGTGTCGCCGCAGATGCGAAACGCCGGCGGAGGCGGTGGTGGGGGCGGCGGTTGGGGCGCACCTCCACCCCAACAGATGCAACACATGCCTCCACAGCAACCACGCGGTCGTATCGGTCAACAACCGTATAATATGAGACCCGTATGTGTGGCCAACACTCACCGATTATATGCTGTTATCACTGAAATTATCGTTAATTATTAGCCGATGTCTGGGCCGACGGGTAAACGTGGCAATCAGGGCGGTTGGGACGGCCCGCCCAACAAGCGATTCAATCCAAAGGGTGGTCGCGGCGGTGGCGCTGGTGGTGGTGGCCATCAGGGAGGAGGAGGTGGTGGCGGCGGTAATTGGCGTCAGGGAGGGGCCGGTGTCGGTGGCCAACAAAACAATCAAAAGAGAAATAACTTTCAAAACCGAAACCAAAATAGAAATACAAGTAATAATCGTGAAGTAAACCGAAGCAAACAAAATGATACACAACTGGAAAGAGTATGTATTTATTTATTTTTAAACACTTTTTATATTAATTTTTTCAAATTGCGCTCAAAATTGCGATTAAATCACTTTATTTTAGTTTTATTTTTATTAATTATGAATTTTTTATATAATTATTTGTTTTTGTGGGAAATAATTAACTCTGTAATCAAATCAATGATTTATTTGTCAAAAAATTTGTATAATATTTGATATACTTTTTTCGGTATCTATTATACAATTGCTTAATGATTTCATTGAATGAATTAAGAGTTTTTAATGAGTTGAAAGTTTTATATGAATATTGCACTCAAAATGTAAGGTATATTCAGGTAATTATTTAAGTCTTAAATTATTGGCCCAAAACAAAGTTGGGTTATATTAAACAGACTTTAATAACATTTTAATTAATAATTTGCAAAAATAATAATTAAAAATTATTTAATATTGGTTTGTAAACCATTATAAATAAAATATGTGATTAATAAGATTGTAATATAAATCACTAATTAATTAATATTATAAATAATCAGCTTTTATTGGCTGATATTATGGCTATAATTTTATAGCAATTATAAAATTATTATAAAATTCAATCAGTCATTAAACAAATCAGAAATGACTTTTAAATACCATTTTAATAAACGGTATAAAACTGATTGAGAAAAATGAAGAATTTAATAATTAATTATTAAAAATGATTTCAAAATAGCTTTAAAAAAGTGCACAATATTACAGAATATATAGAAAATACACAGATAATTGTGAGACACAAGTGTTTAATTGACTGCCAAAGCACTGCCATTTACTTTAAAACACTTGACATTACTTTGAGATCACAATCGAGACATCCTGGGATTGGATTAACTGATTATTTGGACCATAATTTTTAATTTACATCTATATTCAGTACTAAAGTTAACCATCACTTGGACAATCATCCTGGACATTGCCTTGTCATCCACAGAATAAGTACGTATTTAAATGTATTATTTAATGAAAAATGATATTTTGTTTAAATTAATTGATTTACTAATATTGTTTAATTGATAAATTGTAGTTTTTTAAAAAGTAATTTAAATGCCAAAATGTAAAATTACTTAAAACTTATGTATTTTTTAATTAGAGATATTTTTAATTGAATGATTTTTCTAAAAACTTATAAATTGCTTTATTATAATGATTAGATTGATATAAAAATTAAATATAATGATTGAGAAACTAATTGATGATAATATTTATGTTATGACTTATTTTCCAGACAAGGAATTCCCAAAATAGAAATAAAAGCTGTCGATATCGTCGACAATTGGATTCTCGGCAATAATGCATATAATGCCAGCCCTTTATATGCCTTCATATAACAGATTTACAATCCATTATAAACGCTATTAAATATCGTATTTTTGCCTTAAATGCGATTTTTAAATATACTGTCAATTGACTTGACAATTGTCTTAAAGTTTGTTGTTTTGTTTTAAAATGATTACAAAATGACTTTAAAAAATTTACCATTAAATATATAATTAATTAAACCATCACTTGAAGGGCTGGCGATTCTCTCAACAAATTGTGATATAATTATATTTGAATTCAAATTATATTTGAAATAATTATTAAATATTTTAGTGACTTTTTCTTAAAGATAAGATTGACATTAAATAACTTACAATCTTATGATAATTATAATGAATTTGAATCCGCATTTAAAAATCATATGAACGACAACTTTAAGACATTGATAACCAACTGCTCAAACAATTAATTCAATATTTAATTGCCATAAAATTGTGATTTAAAAACTGCCAAAAAATTGTGAAGATTGAGGTTATTTTGAATAATACCTTAATTATTATGAGACTGACATGTGATTTAAACTCTAATTAAGAGTTTTTGTAATTAATATAATATGTGCCGTGAATTACACATGAATTTTACATTATTTGTAAAATATTTAATAACAAAATTCATTACATGTATTGTAATGTTAATGAAACCCTGAAATTAAACCATAAAATAATCTTATATTGAAATTCTGATGCAAACTGCTTGCGATTCTTGAAATTTTTATTTTTGTATAATATTTTTGTTGTTTTAATATTGAGTTTATTTTTCTTTAAACTAGCGCTTAGTTTAGTTTAACTTTAAAATAGTTAACATTTAATTTACTAATTACTTATTGCTTTTGTGTTGATTATAGCGACAACAACACGATTTGGCCCAAAAATCTGCTGAATCTCTCACTAAAAAGGTATGCATTGAGTTTGATTTTACTTGAGTGTATGAGTAAAACATTATCTAATTATTGAATGTGTTTAGGAATATCCGATTGAAACAATTGTCGCCAAAGTAGACGCCAAAGATGACGACAAGAACAAGAATTTGGACATTGATTCAGCACAAGACAAGTATTTGTTGGCAGTGTTTGGATACGTTTGCCGTAAGTTTTTGTTTAGTTTTGTATGATTTGATGTTTAGGTTTTGTTAAACTAATGATAACTAATTGGTGTTAATGTGCAGAGGTATGCAGTGTGTTTGTGAAGGACAAGAGCGCTCGATTCGAGCACTGCAGCAGTGAAGACCACTTAAAGAAGTTTAAAGCGGCCGAAGAGGAGCGCATCAACAAAGAGGGAACTGATCCCAAAACTACTACTGATGTCACCCCCACTCCCACCACCAATGATACCAAAGACAGTTCGACCGATAAGACGACGGCTAAAGAGCCCGAAAGTGTCCCAAAAAGCGATGCAAAAGACAATAACCAAACTGTGGCCCAAACTGCGGTTGACTTTGCCGTTGAGAAGTCAGTGGGCGAACAAAAAGAGCCAATTAATCAACCGGAAGGTTAGAGAACTGTTTCCAAAAAATGCTATTTTTGTGTCTATTTTTTGATGTTTTATTGAATGACAGCATTGTTTACTTACTATTAGTCTTTATAATTGTAGTCCTTAATTATAATAGTCACTCATTTATTTTGAAAAATATTTTTTTTCTATAATTTTTCTGATATGTTATGAAATAAATTATGTTACCATTGATTGCATTGTTCTTTTTGTGTGTCGTATGTGTTGTTAGAAATAAAATCTGAAGAAAAGGCAGTCATTGCAGAGCAAGTCAATGACGGAAAGGATGATAAATCTGTTGAATCCAATCCCCCAACAGGTGCGACCCCAACAGCCACACCCGTAACGCCAGCGCCCGCTACGCCGGCAGCAGCAGCTGTAGTCACCCCACAGCCCACTCCACCCGTTAATAATAACTTCGCGGCCACCGGTGGTCAGCAGGAGTTTAACCAGAATAGAGGTCGCGGTTATCAGAGAGGAGGAAGAGGTGGCAATCAAAGAGGTGGCCGCGGAGGCGGTCGTGGACGCCAACGCGGTCGTGGCCGCAAGTGATTGACATCTAATAACATGATTTTTGCTCTCAATTTGCTGACCATTTTGTGTCCAACTCTGATCTGAGCTCTTAATCTTTATTGAAATTATTTTCTATTTAAATCGTATTTATAGACCGGTTTTTACTCATTTACTCAAACATTTTATCACATTTTGTTTTTTTTAACTATTTATAATTAACTTAATTTTAAATATTTTTTTTAGTTTATTTTAACAAATTTTTAAATTATTTCTTTGTTGATAAATCATTTTGAGATTAAACAATCATTGAGTGAAAAAGTATTATCAGTTTGTAGTATAGTTTTTATGTCAATCGATATACAGATTAGACGTGTTTTGAATTTTTTTCATTTTCATTATTTTACTTTTTAAATGAATTTTTCGGTTTATTTTTCGGAAATAACACTTAATATAACAAA